>JZKD02S1439337.1:479707-498121 GCA_000966675.3 Picea glauca | reverse complement strand
CAGGGTCAGCTAGTGTTCCATCTGCTAGAAGTGGGGCTGCAGCAACAAGTTCAGAGGCTGAAAAACATGCTGTTTTAGCAAGGCAGCAAGCTCAAGAATCAAAGTATCCATTGTGAAAGTATGTTACAAGACATCAAGGGCCCGGGTCCAAGTTAAAGGGGGAAGGTAATATTCTTTGGACATGTAGTTTTTGCAAATCTCAATTTATAAGGACCTACTTCCGAGTAAAGGGCCATTTGTTGGGCACACCTTGTGGACTTCGACCATGTCAAGGAGTGAGTGCATCCAAACGAAGAGAACTGGAAAGAGAGGCCAATGTTGGCGAGGGGATTGTGGCAGCGACATCTAGGAAAACCAAGAACGAGGATCCTCTTCCATTCTTGAGGAAACCATCTAGTAAACACCCATTTGGAGGTGGGAGTGCAACAACAAGAAAGAGGCATGCAATGGGTCCAATGGACAAGATATTTCAGCAAGAGAGGCAAGATGAGTTGGATCTTACCATTGGGTTTTTTTTCTATCTCAACTTCATCTCATTTAATGTTGCATGGTCTCCTTTGTTTATTGAGATGTGTCAAGGTCTAACTCAAGGGGCTCTAGCAGGGTACATGCCTCCTAGTTCAAAGAGGCTAAGAACCACATTCTTGGTTAAGGCAAAGAGGCAGGTGGAGAAAATGCTAGAGGCTATTAAAGCAGCTTGGCCCTCATTTGGTGTTAGTATTGTTTCAGATGGATGGACAGAAATGCAGCATGCCATCCACTCATCAACTTCATCGTGTCTTCCTTGAATGGACCAGTTTTCTTGAAAGCGGTGGATGCTTTTGGAAAATACAAGGATGCACACTATATGGGTGAGTTGTTCATTAAAGTTATTGAAGATGTAGGTGTTGATTCTTGTGTGCAAATTATTATAGATAATGCACCTGTTTGCAAGACTGTTGGCATGGTTGTGGAAGCTAAATATCCACAAATATTTTGGACACCTTGCATTGCTCATTCCTTGAATTTAGCACTTAAATCCATTGCTTCGGATGTGGCATGGATCGAAAGTCTTATTGAGGATGCACATCATATCCACAATTTTGTACAAAACCATACCAATGCCCTCACAATCTATAAGAAGTACACACAACTATCATTGTTGAAGGTTGAAGATACACGGTTTGCCTCATCATTCATCATGCTTAAGAGGTTGAGGGAGGTCAAGGCCAGTCTTGGGTCCATGGTTATTTCAGAGTTTTGGTCTTTTTGAAGAATGACGGATCAAGCTTCTTCAAAAAAGGTCAAGGATACCATGTTAGATGATGCTTGGTGGGAGAGGGTAGATCTTACCATTAAGATCATGGAGACTATCATCTCTTTGTTACGATTTGCAGACACAGACAAGCCCATCCTAGGAGAGGTTTATGAGGGGTGGGATTCCATGATTGAGTCCATGAGGACCATTATTTTACAGAATGAGTCCCCTGAGTATGGGACATCGACAAAGATCTTTTTCACCACCATACAGGACATTCTTATCAGCAGGTGGAATAACAAATGCACATCTTTGCATTGCTTGGCTCACTCATTGAATCCCAAATACTACAGTAGTGAGTGGCTCAGTGGTGCGACTTCACGCAGATTCCCGCCTCACATGGATCATGAGCTTTCAGAAGGGAGGAAGGAAGGATTTAGGCGGATATATCAGAATAGAGCATCCTTTGATGAGGTGGAGGCAGGTTTATAGATTTTTCCACTGCCAACGAGAGATTTTCTAGCTATGATGTTCTCAGAGACAGGGGGGCTAAGAAGCTCCATGCTTGGTGGGCAACTCATCGGGCCATGCGTGTTGAAATATTGTAACTGCAAAGAGTATTATATTTATTATTGATGTATTATTCATTAGATCAATCCCCTTTTGTGGATTGATCATGTCGGGCATTGTAAATGACCAAATCCCCTTTTGAGGATTGGTTAAACCTTAATTGCAATATGAAAAATGAGAAGTCGGCCCCAGAATAAATTAAAGTGGTTCTAACCACCCAAGAAGAGAAGTCGGCCTTGCCAGTGAAAAGACACTTCCTTTCAACACTTGCCAGATTGTATAAATAAAGGAGGCCAACACCTCATTTGCTCACTCACTCATTCGATCATCCAGAGTGCAAGTTTGGAGCTGCAGTTGGAGAAGAAGGAAGAGAGAGAGGCGCATCACTTGGGAGAGAACTTTCTGTAGTGTTTGGTTTATTCTCTTGGCATTGTATTGGCTATCTATATTAAGGAATTTTTTGCTAGGTTTTCTCCCCCATGAGGGTATCCCAGGATTAATGATGTGTCTCTTGTGATTGTGTTTCTCTCAGTGATCCTATCTATGCTATGGTTATCTAGTATTATACTTGGTAGCATGTGAGCATATTGAGATAAATGCTTAATGTAATCATTTGCCAGATATAACTAACATCTCCTCTAGGAGAAACTTCTTGTGTTAGTTCCAGGTTGCCATGGAGGAATGTTTGATCACAACACTAGAAGAGTGTTGACCTCAATTCATATTGTATTTCTTACTTTTGATCTTTGCTTCAGACAGGTCACAAGTGATAGCTCTAAAGGAGCTACTGTGAATATTATTCATGCTATTGTTTTATTTACTATTATCACAAGAGTATTATTCTTGCTTGTTGTTTTGTTGACCTTGTTTCAGGTCACAGGTAATAACCCTGAGGAAGCTATAGTGAAGGTTGCAGAAGGCAATAGATTAGATGAGACATGAAGCATACTATGTACATGACCATATACATTCATGTACCAAAGAAGATGAAGAAAAAGCTATCTTTTGAGATTCAGAGTATCTCATATGAAGATTGATTGTAAAGAGCAGAAGGCTCCAAAGATGACCGAACATGAGAACAAGAACTCACAACAAAATTGTTCAAAGGTTAATGAAGCCACCTTGACAGGAAGCATAACTCGTTTGAAGCTTGACTCCGTGTTTCATATTTAGACTTGGTATTCAACACCAAGTATACCCTGTAAGAGATGATGAAGTCCAAGTGTAGACTCATAAGAAATCGAGAGTAAGTTTGATCTCAGAAAGGATCAAATGAAGAGACAACTTCCAGGACTAGGAGACAAATGCCGTGAAAAGACTAAATCGTAGCTTCAGAAACTTCTAGGAGATATGAAATCTCCTGGGAAGATTCCCTTGTTTCAATAACAGAGAAAGAAGCCATTCAGAAAGACTAGGATATGGATTCTTCCATGAGACTAGAAGAGAAGTCAATATTGACTTCCAAGATTGATCTATACAGATCAAGCATGTTGCAGATGTACAAAGCTTGATGTGTGTCTAGAGGATTCTCCCAGCAAGAGGGAGAAGACTATGACGAGACACTTACTCCAGTAATTGAAGAAATAGTTCCAAATTTATGAAGACAACCAAAACAACCATGATTCATATATAGTATGAGATGTAGGGGGAGCAATCCCCATATTTAAAATTGAGTGGCAGTTGGTGCATTACATTACTTGGGTCATGGAGAGATGACTACAATAAAATATAGAGTTACCTCCATGAAGGAAGAAGAGCTACCTTCAGTATCAGTTATTGAGCCACTCTCAGTTTCAGATGAAGTTGTTGTCGTGATAGAATAAGAGGAGTTACTCACAGATTTCAGCAGCCACAATGAGAATGAAGCAGTCATTCTCAGCTTCATAGCAGCTGCAGGTGCAGAGTCCCAGTTCCAGAAGGAACAGTTGCAGAAAGAGGAGAGGACATACTCTTAGGCAGTGAGACAAATAGTGCTTTGCAGAGAGCACATAGAGCTAGCACATGACTGTGCAGATTGAGTTGCAGCTGAGCAAGTGTACCAGATTGGTACAATGTAATGAGAAAATTTATTTGAAGATTGAAGATAGAAAGACTCATGTCTATCGGTTGAAGGAAGCTCTATACGTGTTGAAGCAAGCTCCTAGAGCTTGGTATGAAAGAATTGATAGTTTCCAGACGAGCTTGGGCTTTACCAAGAGTAAAGTTGATTCTAACCTTTATCTCAAGGTTATGAATGATGAGCTAGTGATGTCACGACTATATGTAGATGATGTATTCTTGACAAGATGAAGAAAAGATCATCACATATTGTAGAAGAAGCTCGCTACAGAGTTTGATGGAAGACCTAAATGCATTATCCCTTAGGTCTTGAAGTTTGGCAAACCACAGAGAAGATCTTCCTTAACCAAGGGAAGTATGTAGTTAAAATGAAGAGGGTTGACATGTACACACCCCTGGAAACAAAGTTGAAACTCCTGGTAGATACCTCGTCAGAATTGGTTGATGCTACTCTATACAGACAAATTATTGGTTCAGTGATGTATCTGACAAATACCAGGCTAGATGTATGTTTTTCCTTGAGTCAGTATCTGGTAGAACCCAGACGTGTTCAACTAGTTGCTGCAAAACATGTGATGAGGTACCTTAACGATACATTAGATTGTTTTCTCAGTTATAATGGAGATCATGACTTTAGACTGAGTGGTTACACTGATTCAGATTGAGTTGGAAGTGCTTCTGATAAAAAGAGCACTTCAGGATGTTGTTTCAGTCTGGGGTCAGCCATGACTTCATGGCAGAGTAGGAAGCAATCAAGTATTGCTCTCAGCACGACAGAAGCGGAATACATTGTTGCATGTTCCGCCAGTTATGAATCCATATAGCTTCAGAGGTTGTTGACAGATCTATTTGATCTGGAGATGGAAGCCACTATGATTCTATGTGATAAGCAAGTTGTATTAAGATGATGGAGAACCATGTGTTCCATGATGAGTTGAAACACATAGAGATCCGATATCATTACATTCGTGATATGGTGCAGGGGGGAGACATAAAGCTCCAGTATGTTAGCACAGACGAACAGGTTGCTGATGTGTTGATCAAGCCTCTATCTCATGTAAAGTTTGAGCACTTTCGAAATAAGCTTGGTGCAGTCCGAAAGGACCTCCCTTGAAAGGAGGAGTAGTGTTGAGTTGCCAGCCCTGTGCTGTGATGCCAGCCTAGTGTTGAATATTTCCAGCCTCGTACTGTGATGATGTGCCAGCCTCGTGTTGTGATGATGTGCCAGCCTTGTGCTGTGATGATGAGTTGCCAGCCTAGTGCTGTGATTCCAGCCTTGTGCTGATGATGTGCCAGCCTTGTGCTATGATGATGTGTTGCCAGCCTAGTGCTGTGATGCCAACCTCGTGCTGATGATGTGCCAATCTTGTGCTGTGATGATGTGTTGCCAGCCTCGTGCTGTGATGCCAGCTTCGTGCCGATGATGTTGTGTTGCCAGTCTCGTATTGTGATACTAGCTTCGTGTTGATGATGTTGTGTTACCAGTCTTGTACTGTGATGCCAGCTTCATGCTGATGATATTGTGTAGCCAGCTTCGTGCTGAAGATTCTCAGCCTAATGCTGATGTTGATGATGCTCCAACCTTCGTGCTGTGATGTTGATGTTGTTGATGATGCTCCAGCCTTTGTGCTATGATATTTCTATTGTTGATGTTGTATCAGCCTTGTGTTGCTATTGATGATGATGATGTATTAGTGTTATACTAATCCATGTTGATGCAGATGATGATGATGCCACTTCAGCTTCTTGCTGAAGATGATGATGATGATATTGTTTTAGCCTTCATGTTGAAGATGTTGATGTTACTTTAGCCTCACGCTAAAGAAGATGATGATGTTACTTTAGCCTCATGCTGATGAGAATGATGATGCTACTCCAGCTCCATGCTGTGAATGATGATGATGAGAAAAACTTCCGATGATTTATAGATATGCCAGTCAGTGTTCCAGATGCTGTTGATGTTGTTTCCCTCTCTCTCGCCTGATGCTTTTGTAGAATACCCTTCTTGTTAAGGGGGAGTGTTGAAATATTGTAACTGCAAAGAGTATTCTATTTATTATTGATGTATTATTCATTAGATAAATCCCCTTTTGTGGATTGATCAGGTCAGGCATTGTAAATGACTAAATCCCCTTTTGCGGATTGGTCAAACCTTAATTGTAATATGAAAAATGAGAAGTCGGCCCCCAAAATAAATTAAAGTGGTTCTAACCACCCCGAAAGAGAAGTCGGCCCTGCCAGTGAAAAGACACTTCGTTTCAACACCTGCCAAATTGTATAAATAAAGGAGGCCAGTGCCTCATTTGTTCACTCACTCATTCGATCATCCAGAGCACAAGTTTGGAGCTGCAGTTGGAGAAGAAGGAAGAGAGAGAGGCACATCACTTGGTGAAGATTTTCAAGTCCTATAAAGCTTGCCTACTAGGTCTATCTTTGACCACTGTTAGGCTCTAAGTTTCAACTGTTATGTAAAGTGTATGTTGCTGTTTTAGGACAGCCAACAGTCCAAGAACTTCTTGCTGATTTGTTACAGTTGCACTTCCAATTTTAGGTGCTCTAGCATGTAGTTTTAGTAACCAGAAGTTAGCACATGCATACTAAAATAAGTATAACACACCTAAATATATTTACAACTGAAAATGAACAGATCTAAGAGACTAACACATGCATTTTTGTACACAGGTATTTTTGGTCAACATGACCCTGGATAAAACCCCCTGGGGAAAACATGTTTGGGATATCTGTCTATATAATGATGATCAAAGCAAGAGATACAACAATTAATGAAATACAATGGAACCTGTATACATAGAAAGCTCCTCACGAGTCTTGCCACAAGAACCAGAAAGAGAAGTGCCCAAACTGTGGTGCGCCCTCTTCCTTTGTTGCCCTCTGCACTGAACTGAAGCGCCCCTAGCTCATTAGTAACCCAATGTAGAAATCCCTCCACAGGAATGTCCTCTCCTGTGCTGCCTCTCCACTGAAACTGTCAGAGCTCGAATCCTCCAAGCAGATCTGCTACCAGGTAGCTGCCAGTCCTCTCAACATGTGCGCCCTCCTCCTAGCAGAAATGATCACCAGAAATAAACAGAGCCAGATCCTGAATGTCTCTCTCCACAGAAACAAGAGCCCAAGCTCTCCTCTCCCTATGCATCAGATCTCATCTCAATCTGACAAGTCCTCCTCCTCTGATGAGCAAATGAAGGAAAAAGAATGCGCCCTCCTCCTCAAGATGCGGCCCTCCTCCATGAAAATGCCCCCTCTCAGAAATGGAAGCTATGGCTCCATGGAAATGCTCTCCATGCAAGCTCAAACCAACCACAAGCTTCTCCTCAAGCTCTCAAGGGTTTTTCTCAAACCCTCATGAAGTGCGCCCTCCTTCTCCTCAAGAAATGTGCCCCTCTTCTCTTCTCCAAAACTCACAAGTGAAGAATGAGTCTCCAAAAATACCTTTACCCTCTCTTTAGCCTCTTTGAGCCAACCCTAAAAGATCAATGGCCTAAATTAGATCTAGCCAAGTCTAATCAATGGGTGAGATCTCATCCTAAAATCTCACTAAGGAAACCCACTTTCCTTAGTTGCTTTATGTCTATTAATTCACCCACATTGTGAATTAGTTGTCACTTTATGACTTAAGTGACATATTTCACTTTTGACTTAAAACTCCTAAGTCAAAATGAAATTAGAATCATAAAGTAAAGTACAAGGGTAATAGTCTTCCCCCTTTGTGCTTAGAGACTCATAAGCACATGGGGACCACTTTCCAAGGTACTCAAATCTCAACACTTGGGAGAGGACTTTCTGTAGTGTTTGGTTTATTCTCTTGGCATTGTATTGGCTATCTATATTAAGGAAGTTTTTGTTGGGTTTTCTCTACCATGAGGGTTTCCCAGGATAAATGATGTGTCTCTTGTGATTGTGTTTCTCTTAGTGATCCTATCTATGCTATGGTTATCTAGTAAATTAAAAAGAAACCTAATAATTGCTTAAACTCTAACAATGCCCTCCTCTACAGGAGCTAGTCACGAGGATCCTTTCTCAAGTTACTTCATCCTCTTGTTGTGAGAGGAATTGGAGCACATATGGGAATTTGTACAGTTTGAAGAAGAGCAGACTTGAGCAGTCCAGGGCAAAGTCAATGGTGTATGTGCACACCAACCTTCGTCTTATTTATAGGTAGAGGGAGGAGTGGCTGAAGGGAAAGACAAAGATGTGGGATGTATTTCCTGATGATATGGGTTTGGACGACACTGTTGCGTTGGCATTGGCCAACATGGATCTTAATGACCCAGTGCTAGAGTCGATCACTTTGGAGAATGATATTCCTCTTGCGGGGTCATCCTCTACAGCAATAGATCCAGTTCCACAGATTGGATTGGATGATCATGCAGAGCAGCCGAAGATTGGAGGAGAGAGCAGTGGTGATGACGTTGATTTTGATGATGATGAGTATGACATGTAGCCAGATGACCAGTGACCAGTGACAATCTTGTGCCATGTGATTCTTCCATCTATGGTTCTAGTATCTTGTTCTACCTTATTTTGTATTTGCCACTGGCATTCCCACCTATAGTATCCTGTAGGGTAGCCTGTAGGTTGTAGCCTGTAGCAGTGACTCAGGAGTCAATGTCTATGTAACACATTTTGATTTTGATGACTTAATGAGAAAACTGCAGCTTATGGTTTGAATTTCTTGTGTGTTTCAAATTTCAATGTTTGTCATTATGATTTTAATATTTATTATGATTCATGATTTATGTTAGTACTAGTTGTATCATTGTATGCTTGAATAATGAATTTGTAATATGTATCATCATCATCATTCATGTAAAATTTAAATGTTTACAATTTTATTAATTTTGTATGTGTAATTCATAATTTAATATATATATATATATATATAACGTGTCCTCCGTGTCCTGTTTCCGGGGGTCGTTGTGCCCGTGTCCAACACTCGTATTTCCGTGTCCTCCGTGCCCGTGTTTGGTGACTTAGTTTACTATAAAAGGGCATGTGCTCTCTTCATTTTATAATTCAAGAAGTATTTCTCTCTTCCAAGTTCTCTTGTGCTCTTGGTTTCTTCGTGCATTCGGTTCTTTGTAATACTTAGCCCCTCATAAAAATTTATCATTGTTGGAGGCTTGATGCAGAGAAGCACTAGAAGTATGCCATATGCACAGATGGATGAAGGAGAAAACAAGTTATCCATAGCCCACTTGACATAAAAAATACCAAAGGTATTTTTGATGTCAAGAGTCCATCTCAATGGCACAAAGCATGTAAAGTTATTCCCCATCAAGATCTAGATTGAAAGGGGATACGTCCGAAGCTGCATCATCGTTTGATCCTGTAGAAGTGGTATGTGATAATGATTCTAGTATGCCTTCTTCCATTCCTTCATTTTATGAGCATAATGAGGAATCAAAAGATATAGTTGATAATGTTGTTGAAGATCCTGAAACCAATGAAGATGTACCTCTTCCTCGAGTTGTATGTCTGATTTGGGACAAGAAGACTTACATGAAATCCATAAATTTAGTGAAGATGTTCTTTCAACTTCAGAGTCCCTACTTCCTATTGAACAAGTAGCTCAAGAGAAAGAAGGAAGAGGTGCAACATTTTCTACATGAAGACCTAAGCAGGAGAATTTATCCTCCTCTCCTATGATAGTGCTGATTCAAGGAGAACAATTTGATGAGATATTATTGCAGCAGGAAGAACAATTTTTGGTTCAACTAAAGGATGATCTTTTCCACAAATTGGAAATGAGCTCACAGTTTGATTTTGTTCCTCAATTTGATTCTCAATTTAATCATTACAGATGGCAAGTTATTTCAAGAAGCAGTTCGAGAAACTCTTGGCTTTTTTGTTTTCTTCTTATTTATTAGTGATCAATGATGTTCTAAGTTGCAGCTAGCACTCTTACTTGGTTGCTTGACAATAAAGCACATGAAAACATATTCCGACTCAACAAACTCCATGATTGGTTTCACCATAGGTAGAACTATATTGATCATTTTTGAAGGATCTATCAGTTATATGGATGATTGTATTGGTGTAATGTTCCTTGCCAAAAAAATTGTATTTTTGTTGCTTATGTGGTTCAGTAATTAGAACAAATAGTTAGAGTGCTATAGTTTATACAATAAATGAAACAAAAACTCTGTTTGTTATCGCACAAGTTGTAGGTTGGGCAAAGCCCGACCCAACCACCAAATGGCGACAACTAAGAGAGCAACTACTCACTGTCACTTTAGGCAGGTGTTTCCATCACTTTAGAGATGATAGAATCACCTCAAGGGGGGAATCCTGGTGACCCTAGGGGAAAATGAGATGGAAAGTGAAATGTATGAATGGAATCCCCTATAGGTCACATTACTAGATGGAAGAAGGCTTGAAAATGAGTCTTGGGAGAGGTTTAAGGTCTCCAAGCCCTTGGGTACCACCTGAGAGTGTTTGTACCTGCGCGAGACACAAGAAAAAACAATTGTACTCAATATATGTTAGGTGGAACAGCAAGTTAAGCATGCTTGTCCCTAATTGCAGCAGTAAACAGAAATAAATATCAGCAAGAGCAATAGCTAGTTACTGCAGAATTAACCATCAAAATTGTCAAATAATTATTGGACAATGAAACACTAAACCAAATGATAACTTTCCCATATTCAAGCACAAACTTTGATGGTAAAAGAGGGCTGCCAAATAGTGTTTCAGAGAATTATTGTAGCAGCCTTATGGATGTAGCAAACAATTGCTACATAAGCAAGATTCAACCACCAAAAGTCACAAGTAAACCACCCAAAAGATGTACAATGACTAGTAGATTATTATGGCAGCTTCTTAGAAATTTTTGACAAATGAATAGTGAGTAAGAGAAAGATGTTAAATGAGTTTTCTGCAGCTCTAATGGCTGTAGCATAAAGTTTATAACAGCAATAAGATATCCTTGACCCATCAAAACGCCCTTGTGGCCTTAGCAAGCTTAGAGCACATAGAATAGATTCCAATTTGGACAATCTCAAAATCTCGTGTTTTCACGTATACCAATGCAGTGATTTTATTTCTCCAATGCAAAGAAGATTAGTGCCTTTAACTATTGGGTTATGGATTTTCAAAATTAAAGAGCTAGGTGAGCTACTTCCTTGGGGGTGTAAGCCTTTTTACTCCCCAAGGCAAGCTAAGCTAGCTAGGAAAAACCCTAGGAGGGTGTAAACCCTTTTACTACTCCTGGTATTTCCATATGCAATAAAGTATCTCAAGACAATTACAATGGACTTAGTGAGGTTGTATACACTTATACTCCCCAAAAGCTTAAGCAAATAAACCTTGAAACCAAGAAAAAAAAGCAATAGCAACAAAGATTCCTTACCTAGTCCAAACATTAACAAGATAAACCTCTTTTTAACCAAGCAAATCCACCATAAAGCAAGAAATAATCCTCCACTAGAGATAGCGCATCATCCATCCATCCAATAGCCAAAGTAAACCATTACAAGAGAGTAGCAACCAAGAGACAATGAAAAATGCCCAAATAGGAAGCAAATTTCAGCCAAGTCTCCTTCTGCACAAGGGAGAGCTATGTTGTTGAAATGAAATTCACATGATCTCTATTTATACAAAAGTCTTAAAACATAGTTTGTCCACTTAGCAAGGGTAAAACATAAGATAAGGGGTCAACAACCCTTATCTTACCCTTTGCATCAAATAACAATATTTAATTTCCACTTTATCACAATAGAAACCCTAAAAATAAGATGGTGTCACCCCTTTAGGGGATGTTTTAACCAATTGAGCAAGTCGTTGGAGAGGAAAATGGAGGTCGTTGGGCCTCCTTGAGCCCCCTCATCATGTGCTAAGGTCAATCCATGTCTCTTCCAGTCAAAATATGCCAAGTGTCAATGTGCAATAACTCCATCACCACCAAACCCCCTCAAGCATGACGTCAAGCCTCAAAAGGTGACATTTTGCCTCTCCTAGGCAAGTCGTTTGGGTACTAGGGGATGGATAGGGTCCTCCATGATGCCATGTAAGCCTCCAAAGGCATGTCTCTGTGATCCGGTGTGCGGGCCTACATCATCCATCCCGTGGGCTCCTTGCCCCATGGAAGCCCAAGCTAGGCTTGTTCTCCCAAAAATGGCCACCAAGCAAGGTCTTGGAAAACAAAAGGGTATGCCCTCCAAAGATCTCAAGTCAAAGATATCATGACAAGTGTAAACCACATGTAATAAGCAAGGCACCTAAACAAGTGCATCAAAACCACCTCATCAAATGAAACAAATGCTCAAAAACTCTATACAATTGACCAAGTTTAAGTATGGGAGGGGTGTCATAAAAGTCCTATTGGGTAGACCAAAGCCCTCAAGTAGGGGATGCTCCCAAGGATGGCCTTTCAAGATTATGTAGTGGATGATGAGGTGGAAGGGGTTTAGACTTCATAGGTCAATGGATTTCATGACATACAAGGGCTTGTATTATCTCATTCATGCATGCTTTTGTAGAGAGTGTGTGGCACCTTCGTTTGCGATGCACTTTTTCCAAGCCCATCTTCTTGCCATTCTTTATTTCTTTCATGTTTTAAGGAACAAGTTGAAGGCCACTGTCCTGGCTTGTTGTCCAGATAATGGCAATGTCATTCACAAATACATCGCAAAAATGAGAAGGTTGGCTCGTGATGAGACCCCCTTTCTCTCAGTTGTGTAACCGAGAGCCACTGCCCTGGCTTGGTGACCAGATGATGGTAATGTCATACCGCTAAATACCTATGATCATGATAGGTTGGTTGGTGATGAGACCTCCTATCCTCCAACTAACCCCTTAAGCATTCACTATCATTTATTATTGTGTGGGGTCCCCCATTTCTTATAGAGAAATGTTTCATTGCTTTCTCGGGGATCCCTGGGCGAAGCATCTGAAAGGTTTAAATTTAGGATTTTATCCTTTTTTTAGCCAACAACAATCCCTCTGGGCCTTTAGCCCCTTCTTCCCATGAAATGAGGTGCATGCCCTTCTTGGGTCGCTAAAGTCAAAGGGCCTAGAAGAAGACAATATGATGGGACTGTAATGAGCGGAAGGTGGTAAGTATGGTCGGGAATGGTACAATAACCCCTTAAGGGGCCCTCGTAACAAACCTTCCCCAAAGGTTGGCCACTTACTTGGAAATCTACGACACTCACCAAGGTGAAACAGGATCAAAAGCATAATGTCCAAGCAGACGTTCTATAATCAAAAGTAGCTTAAATACATGCTAAAATGCCTCAAATATTAAGGTGATTAACTGCCACAATACCTGACTTGTACCGCATGGAGCAAGACCCATCTGCCTTCCAGAAGCTAGCTGGTGTGGTGGACGCACTGACAATGGATCAAAATGTGGTGATAGAGCGGGCTTCTGTATGTGCAAGTGGACACTGCTAGTCACGTGGTCTCTTGGTACTCCATATCTGCAACCTGAGGGCCTCGAGACATCATCTCCTTAGTTATCCCACAAAATGGGGATAACATTGTCTACTTGCAATACTCAAATGAAATGGCACACATAATTCATTGCTTGTTGTCTTCTAATTAATGCTAAATAACTACAATAGACATGACAATGCTCAAGATTATAGAACAACAAATAGGAGAACCTGAAATGTTCTTACTGTAGGTGGCTTCTCATGTACAGGAGGAATATATATATCATATGCAACAGTGTTATTACAACAACCCCTCCCTGGGAAGATACAAACCAGGGTTATGTGTGAAGGGTGACTTAAACACAATCATGTAGATAGAGAAAGTACGCTCCAACACACAAGTTCTGTTCTATGGTCAATCATAAATCACTCCCAATCAAGATAATCTACCCAGCAAGTGGTGGAATCGTCCCACACTACAAAATATTGTCCAGAATGGAAGGAACTCGATCCTCCTTACCAGATATCAGTCAACAAGTAAAGGGATTCAATCAACAAGTGTTTCGCTGCCCCAAACTATGAGTTTCAGTGCCCATAATGGAATAAAATCAGCCAACGACTAGGTAGCTATGGTTTTATGAGAGAGCTCGGTCCCCACAATCTTCAGTTCGATCCTTTGCTACAACAACCCTCTGTACAGTACTGGCTCGACCCAATACAAGGAGAAGATTCACCCACTATCAGAATATCAATCTCCAAAGAGAAACTCGTCCCACAAATGCAAGATGTTCGTTGCCTTCCCAAAATCAGTCCCAAACTGTGCAACTTCGCTGCCAAAATAAAGGATTTGTCTATGTTGAAGCACAATGAGAAGATCTATGTGTTCTCTCCTTGGATAAGACTAACTAGGGTGGATGGTCTCACCACCGAAGCCAATCCCTAAAAATTCCTCCGAGGGTTTCTGTCCCAAGAGTTCCAAAGCCCCAATGAACTCTCTTAATGAGAAATTAGAAAAAATTCCAATGCAAGAATGAGAGAGGGTGCCCTCTTTTTTTCCTTTTATTCATTAGTTGACTCTTTTGCCACCTTTTTACCTTTTAATTAGTTTAAGTGACTTTTCATATCCTCAATAGTCACTTAGGCACCTTTTTCCACTTTATTCAATGTCACCTTTATATTTAATTAATTCTCGTTCAAGTGACATTAATAATTAATTCCCTGACTATGGCCCAAGGGAATTACTTAGGCCATTTCTTCAATTCGTCTAGATGACTCATTTGGAAAGGGACATTACAATCCTCCCTTCCCGACATTGCTTGTCCTCAAGCAACTGCAAATTCAAATGTTGCAAGATCTGATCACTCTCCCACGTGGCATCCTCCGCTGGAAAGTGTTGAAATATTGTAACTGCAAAGAGTATTCTATTTATTATTGAGTTATTATTAATTAGATCAATCCCATTTTGTGGATTGATCATGCTGAGCTTTGCAAATGACCAAATCCTCTTTTTTGGATTGGTCAAACCCTAATTGTATGAGGCTAATTAAGAAGTTGAGCCCTAGGGATAATTAAAGCGGTTTTAGCTACTAAGTGAAGAAGTCGGCCCTGCTTGGTGAAGAGACACAACCCTAGCACTCCTCAGCTAGTATAAATAAGAGAGGATAGCTCCTCATTCACACACTCACTCAAGTCACTCATCTAGTATGCAAGTTTGAAAGAAGTTGCAGTGAGTTGCCAGTTACCGGAAGAAGGAAGAGAGAGGCGCATTTCTCAGTGTTGGTTATTCTCTAGTGTTTGGTTTATTGTCTTGGCATTGTATTGGCAATCTATATTAAAGAAGTTTTTGCTGGGTTTTCTCCCCCATGAGGGTTTCCCAGGATAAATGTTGTGTATCTTGTGATTGTGTTTCTCTTAGTGATCCTACTTATGCTATTATTATCTAGTAAATTGAAAAGAACTTAATAGCAGCTTTAAAATTAACATGGTATCAGAGCTAAGCTGAAGAGAGCACCTTTCATAGGATAAGCAAAAACGTCACTGTTGTCGTACAAGAAAATTAAGGCTTTTTGTTGGAGAGGAATTTCAGCCTAAAACTCATCAAGGAAGTGCACCCTAGCCTAGCGAACTCATCTTGAGCGCACTTTTCTAGTGGACAAAACTCCCAAAAGGTGAAACCCTAGTTTTTACTGGTACAAGAAAACCAGGAAACCAAAACCAGTACCAGTCCATAGTTGAGCAGGTCCAATTTGAAGGGGAAAAACTTGGATTTTCTGAAATCTGACTGCACCAGCCTACTCGCCTCAACCCAGCGCATCTAGTCCCTAGATTAGAATTCCAAAATTTGAAAGTTGAAAAATTAGGATTTCCTCATAAAACCCCAAGTTGATGTTTGCAATTGTAGTATCAGTTGTAGATACAGTTGCAGTGAAAGTTTTTGTTAAGTGTTGGGATTGTTGTGTTATTGTTCTAGTACACCTTACCCTAGTAAGATACTGTTAGAGTTATGTACTTACATGTGTTTAAAGTGCATTATTATTCTAGAGGGTACTTGCAGGAGAAGGGATCTTTTGTCATAGATCTAGAAGGATCTCAGATCCARCACATTCAGAGGAATAATGCACCTCAAGTTTGATCATTTTATATGCATCTATTCGTTATGACATTATCTTGACATCTAGGTTGTATGTTGAAGTTATGAACATCATACTAACCCTTGGTCAAAGTTAAAGACAAGGTATTAGATTGAGATTAGAGTTTATTCTTTAACTTAGACTTCTGTCAAGATAACATATTGTCTTAGTACAAAAAAAATTGATTAAATGTAGAAAAAGTTGGGTAATTTTAATTAAATTTGATGAAAAATGTAAAAACTAGGTCCTTGGGCTTTTGATAGGGGTATTTGTGCTCAAAAGAAACGGAATGAGAGCCCCTACACCCTTGGACCAAGTTTCAGCTCAATTGGACAAGTTTTGCTAGGTGTTTGTCCATGAAGATTCTTAGTCAATCCAAAACAACAATTTAATTGCTAGTCTTGACATAGTCAAAATGTCAAATTTTGTAATTTTGAGTTAAATGGTTAGAGAGAAAGTGGGAGAACTTACCCAAACCCATACCTAGGCCATCCTAACCTTTTACACTCCCTCACTTAGCATTCTCTTCATACCACTCACTCCCCTAGGGAAGTTGCGCCCCCCTTGAGGAAGTGTTGTCCCAACTCAAAAAATTAAAGGGTGATAACCCCCCTAAGATATGGTGCGCCCTCCTAATGTCTAACCTAGACTATTGGGTGATCTAAAAGGGTGTTACCCATCCCCCTCACTCATCCCTCACCCTCCACTCATGCTCAAAACCCTAAAAGTGCGCCCCCCTTGAGATGATCAATTTTGCTTGGGTGTTGACACTCAGAAAACATCCAAGAGGGGTAGCTTTGCCCTCCCAAGTATAAATAAAGGCCCTCTTACCCTCATTTCACATCTATTCTCAGTGTATAGTTACTATACCCAAATCTCTCCCACCCTTCTCTCTCTCCCATATTGCTCTCTCTTTTCTCAAGCTTGTAGCAAGTATTTGCTCAAGCTTGCTTATAATAGAAGAATCTTTGGAGGAAACCCTTGGTATTGGGAGTCTTCTTGATGCTTGGCTTTGGATCTTATTGGAGGTGACTTGTATTTTTGTTTTCTTTGAGTTTTTAGCTTCTAGATTTAGAGTAGGAGATCCAAACAAAGTACTTTGCTTGGATAGATCTATAGTAGTATTGCTCTCGATCTTAGTGTAATAGTTTTCTTTCTTCTTCAAAGTATTTTGTTGATGTTTTGGGATCTACTCACCTCCTTCTTTGTCTTGTAGCTTAGTCTCATATACCTGTAGGTTGCTAAGGGTTGAGAAAGAACAACTTCAGATTTGGAAGTTGTCTATTTCAGCTATTCTTGTTCCTCTTATAGTTTCGGTTCTGTTATTTTGTTATTATTTATAATCATTTGGATAGATTTGTATTCTGAAGTAGATCAAAATTGATTACAAATACTGCTATATTTCATTTAGAATTTATGTTGCATATTAACAAAAATGTTCTGCAGGGTTTTCAGTCATTTTCTGCAGTTTTCCAACAAGTTTTACTTGCTGGTTTTTGCAGTTTTTTGACAGAAAACGTGGAGGAACAACCTATTTGGGGCCTTAAAACGCCAACAACAACCTCCTAAGTTGGGGTGCATACTTGCCCAACACTTTTCTCTTCTATTCTCATTGTAAGCAAGCCCCCAAAGAGTAACCAAGGGCTTGCACTTCTCCTAAAATAAATTTCTGTTTTTTTTATTTTGCTTTGCCTACACCTAGGAAAGTGTTTGGATTTGCCAACCATCCTAAATCGTAAGGCTTTACTTGCTACAATTTTATTTTCTGCAATTAGTTTAGTTTCCTTTCAACCCACCTTGGCACAACAAAGGAAGACTTGCCTCCACCTTGTGTCATTGTTTGAGGTTTGTTTTAACTTAGTTTTATTTACAAGTATTTTTCTTTATCTTGTTTGTCAACACCTTGGAGTCTGCTTGGTTTTTTCAGCCCCCAAAATCGTAAGACTAGACTAGTTATGGTTGCTTTCATTTTTTATGCTCAATGATAGTTTATTTTAAGTAATGGAGTAATCATTGTTAATGTTTAAGCCATTATTATAGTTCTTTCCATTTCAAGAGATAACAACAACATAATACAAGATCCCTGAGAAATACACAATCACAAAAGACACAACATTTATCCTGGGAAACCCTCTAGGGGAAGAAAACCCAACAAAACTTCCTTACTATAGATAGCCAATACAATGCCAAGAGATAACTCAAACTAATACAGAAGATCCTCTCCCAAAGATGTGCCACTCTCTCTCTCCTTCTTCTCCAACAACAGATTTGAACTTGTCTCTCAATGAGCAAGTGAGTTGTGTTTAAGTGAGGCGCTGGCCTCTTTATTTATACTAGTCTAGCACGTGTGAAGTGTCTCTTCACTGGCAGGGCCGACTTCTCCAACTGGGTGGGCAAACCCACCTTTAATATATTTATGGGCTTCTTTAATATCTGTTGGGGCCGACTTCTTATTCTGCCTATTACAATTGTCTTTTGACCAATCCGCAAAAGGGGATTTGGTCCTATTACAATAACCGACATG
>JZKD02S1439337.1:457843-473635 GCA_000966675.3 Picea glauca | reverse complement strand
GTGCCAAAATGATCCTTGGGGGAGGGCACACTTTTCTAGATGGTTTTAGGGCTGAAATACCTCTCCAACAAAAAGCCCTAATTTTCATGTACGGTAACAGTGACGTTTTTCACTTGTGAAAGATGCTTCCTTTAGCTTGGCTCTGATACCATGTTAATGTTTAAGCCATTATTATAGTTCTTTGCAATTCAATAGATAACAACAACATAATACAAGATCACTAAGAAATACACAATCACAAGACACACAACATTTATCCTGGGAAACCCTCTAGGGGAAGAAAACCCAGCAAAACTTCCTTATTATAGATAGCTAATACAATGCCAAGAGATAACTCAAACTAATACAGAAGATCCTCTCCCAAAGATGCACCACTCTCTCTCTCCTTCTTCTCCAGCAGCAGATCTGAACTTGTCTCTCAATGAGCAAGTGAGTTGTGTTTAAGTGAGGCGCTGGCCTCTTTATTTATACGAGTCTGGCACATGTGAAGTGTCTCTTCACTGGCAGGGCCGACTTCTCAAACTGGGTGGGTAAACCCACCTTTAATATATTTATGGGCTTCTTTAATATCTGTTGGGGCTGACTTCTTATTCTTCCTATTACAATTGTCTTTTGACCAATCCGCAAAAGGGGATTTGGTCCTATTACAATAACCGACATGATCAATCCACAATGGGGATTGATCCTATGAATAATATATCAATAATAATAAGAATACTCTTTGCAGTTACATTATTTCAACAATCATATGCTAGTTTAGGCCCATGGAGGCATTGTGACTCATTTTGCTTATCTCGCTCATAGTTGCTATCTAATTTTGCTTTGGGGTTCCAACACATTTTCATTTATCTTTCAAGCATATTAGTTGGTTGCGGGGGGAGTTTTTTGGGTTGTCACTTAGTTTAGGATTCATACTCTCACTTAATAACTTAATCAATCCTAATTAATCCACTACAACCTTGGGGCACTTTCATTTACATATCTTTAGGGTTTATGCTTAAGTAATATTGCAAGCACTTGTCAATTCCAGTACTTTTCATGCAATTTACTTTAAGCACATGTGGATGTTAACTAAGTGAACTAAAGTTGCGCACTTGCCCTTGGAGGCTTCCTTTGAGCATTTTCATTTTCAGTTAAGTGGTGTTTTGGTTTATTGGCTCAACCCCCTTAAAGTTGCACATCCTTTGGAGGCAACTTCATTGTTTGGGTTTGTTGTTGTGTACTTGTGGATGCCATCGAAACAACCCCTTAAAGTTGCGCATCTTGTGGAGGCACTCTATTGTTTGGGTTTGTTGGCTTGATGTGTTGGTGTAATCTTTTACTTTGAGAAATCTTTATTTCCTTGCACAATCAAGTATTTCAAGTTAGTGCTTGTTTCCCTTCTTGTCCATAATTATTGTACCTTTGATGTATCTATAGATATTCTTAGATTTGTAGATAATTGTTTATCTCATTTAGTTGTATCTAGTTCTAATTGTAAATCTTGTGAAGTCTATTCTTTTGTAATCTTGTTGTAACCTTTTGTAGATTCTAAACTCCTTTAACTTTAGTTGACCCCTTGCCCAACCTTAGGCACTAATCTTAGTTGTCTTAGGAAAAGAGCTTGCCTTTGCATTGAATTATTGCACTTTGCATTGTTTGCCTCTCATATAGGTTAGATTCCCCCAAACCATTAACTAATTAAAATCACTCCTAGAATTCAACTTTTAATTTCATCTAGTAACTAGGGTCTACCCCCCTTGGCTTCCCTAGGAGTAAGCCTAGACGGAAAAGGTTCAAGTCGAGGTGACAGTGGGCTTTGAACCTAGGCATTGTGCCTCCAAGGACACACTAAGTGAGTTGGACTTGGCTCACGTTTGCAAGTGTGTATAAGGACGGAAACAGTAGCATGTGAGCATATTGAGATAAATGCTTATTACCAGATACAACTAACATCTCCTCTAGGAGAAACTTCTAGAGTTGGTTCTGGGTTACCATGAAGGAATGTTTGATCACAACACTAAAAGAGTGTTGATCTCATGTCATATGGTATTTCTTACCTTTGATCTCTGTTTCAGGCATGTCACAAGTGATAGCTCTACTAGAGCCACTGTGACGATTACTCATGCTATTGTTTTATTATTATCAAAAGAGTATTATTCTTGCTTGTTGTTTTGTTGACCTTGTTTCAGGTCATAGGTGATAACCCTAAGAAAGCTATAGTGAAGGTTGCAGAAGGAAACAGATTAGATGAGACATGAAGCAAACCATATACATTCATGTACCAAAGAAGAGGAAGAAGAATATATTTCTTGAGATCCTGAGTATCTCATATGGAGATTGATTGTAAGGAGAAGAAGGCTCCAAAGATGATAGAACATTAGAACAAGAACTCACAGTAGACTTGTTCAAAGGATAATGAAGCCACCTTGACAGGAAGCTAAACTCGTTTGAAGTTTGACTCAGCTTTTAATATTAAGACCTAGTATTTGTTGACCACCTATCCAACTAGGGGGTCAACTCCATGTGCCATGAAGAGATGCATCATAAGATGCTCATTTGTCGAAGACTTTGGTTCTACAGGGCATTTTTGGCCTCAACACTTCTTTTTGTAACTCAAATTTCCGCACCCCTGCGTGGGTCAATAATGTAATAGGTCTGCATGCGTCATAGTTAGGTCAGTTACCTATGGATCGGTACATTGGGAGAGTTCCTTTCACCAAGGGTTTTTTATCCTCAGGTTATCAATTGGGCTTTTCAGCCTTATTGATTTCCCTTGAATTTTTCCCTCACACTTGCAATAATTCCATCAAAGTGGTGAAGAGCACTCTAATGGGTTTATCTTCTGGTAACTATTGTTTAAGAATGATGTAAATGACCATGTAAGACATCTTAGAAAGTTTCGCGGAATTCCCTTGAGTCTAGATTAGTTTTTCTTAATTAATTAATTTTTAATTAAATTTCCCTAAGTTTGGAGGTTTAATTATTTAATTAATTAGTTATTTTTGAGCAAAAATTGTAAAAACTAGGTCTTGGGATTTTTGATAGGGGTATTTGTGCTCAAAAGAAATGGAAAGACACCCCCTACACCCTTGGACCAAGTTTCAACTTAGTCGGACATCTTTTGTTATGGGTTTGTCCACCCGGAGTGTTAGTCAGTCAAAAACAATAATTTTAATTGCTAGGTCATGACATAGCAAAAATGTAATTTTTGTAATAATGAGTTAAAAGGATGATGTAAAGGTGGATAAAGATAGAGAGAGGTTTCCTAACCCATTCCTACCCAACTCAACTTGTTTTAACCTTTTTCTACACCCTCACCCCACATCTCTCAAACCCTCAGGCCACTTAGATCTAGAAGGGGTGGTGGACACCTCTCTTGGGTGGTTTACCTTCCCTCACACTCCACGTCACCCTCTAGCTCATCTCCACTCCACTTCCCTCATTAATTCCCTTCCTTTCCTTTCCACTCCCCTAAGTGGTGCACCCTCCTTGAGAAGTTACGGCCCCCTTCACTTGGAAAATTCTAGAAAAATATTTTTAATGGGTTGGGGCCCCTTCTCTCATGTGGCATGCTTCTCCTAGCCTCCCACTTCCCTTTTGCTTGATCCCAACACTTCTTCACTCATCCACATCCTTGATCCATGTGATCAAACCCTAGATGGTGCGCCCCCCTTCTTGGGATCTCACCTTGTGCTTGGTGGTGGACACTTGGCATTGATCCAAGAGAGGTAGGTTTGCCTCTCCAAGTATAAATAGATCCCTTTTCTCACTCCCTCCTCACCATATCTTGAGCTATTGTTATGCTACTTGATTTTCATCTCTCTCTCTCTCTCTCTCTCTCTCTCTCTCTCTCTTGTCCATCTTTCATCCATTCTTTGGCTCTTAGGGTTTTGGAGCAAGTATTTTTCCAAGATCTATTGTTGAGTAATAAAAGAGAAACTTTGGAGGATCATTGGAAGAGCAACGAGTATTCTTGTTCTTGCTACACATGAGGTAATATTGTTAATATTTGATATGGTGATTGCATAGAAGAGATTCTTGTATTCTTGTTGATCTATATATGTGGGTTTGTTAATGGGTGCAAGTATTTCATTTCATTAGCATATTCAGCCATATTATCTTCTTGTATGCATATTATCTTGTCAAGTTTTGCAGGTTTGGCTTCAAGRGTTTTATTGGGATTKCCTCAAGGAAGAGTCYTCCCTTAAAGCACATATAAACTCCTTCTYTCTCATCTCTTACTCATTCTTWYATTGYTGYTCAYTCCATATWAYATTTCAGCTAGCYTAACATAGTAGATTGGTCACTTTAATCATMTTTTATCAYAAGTTTTWAAGGAGAAAAAWTTCTRCCCTAAWAACAWAAAWWWWTCTTCACATTGTTGGTKGTGTGYARCTTTTCCAGCAAGCATAGCTTGCTGGTTTTTGYARGTTTTYAGCMGGTTGAGGGGGTTAWGTTKCCCTAAAATAGCCACACAACACTCYAAGACCCTTYTCTTCAAGTGSRTAACAAATCTCAAYCTCTCTTTCCATTTTTCTAGCTTCTTGTGCATAGATCTACTCTCTTTTRMTGATTTTTAGTRGCTCATAGGCTTGGGAGGAGAATTGGTACRACCTACCTCCCATGTGTGAGCTTAGGGTAGCTTAGGGTTAGTTCAAATTTMATTTTTCTTTTCATTTTCAASCATCTTCTAAGCTAGGACGTGGGGTTTAGTGAGCATTTRTRTTGATAGTTGTTTTGCTTGCTCACTTTCCTCACAACCTCATTGGCACAATAAGGTAGGCTTGCCTCCACCTTGTGCCATTGAGTTGCTTGGCTAGCTTCTCATTTTTCTTGCAAGCTTATCTATCTTAATAATTGCCTACACCTTGGGAGAGAAACCCCCAAAATCGTAAGGCTAGGATAAGTAATGTGTTTTTGATATTTTATAATGCTCTAAAGGTTAAAATATTCTAGATCTAGATCTTATTACATCACATTTTAATCCTTAGCTTAAGCCCTTGGGGTATAATCAACTTACTTAAATCTATTTGCATGTTATAAGCTATCTTAAGATCTATCTTGTTTGCATGCTCTAATCCAACACACACTAAATGTATAATGCTTTAATGGTTTAGTAAGTGGTTTTCTTTTCATGCTATCATATCTTTAAGGCCATTCGCCATCACACTAAAGTTAATTATTGTTGGATAAATTTGATAGTGTAGGCACACATCTAATTTTTCAAGCTCCTCTTTCACACTTAATGCTTTTCTCTTTAATGCTTTAACAACATAAGATAAGTGGTATAAGCTTGGATCTTTTCTTCTCTTTGGCAAGTTGTCCTTGCCCTTGTGCTTTAGTATTCTTTTCATAACAAGCTTCTTCATGTTGATGGTTTAATCATGGTGAAATAAATCGTTATTCAGCTTGCTCTTTCTTGCTTTACATGTGTTAATTGCTTCATTTACATGCTTTTAATAACACACTTTTCAAGCTCATAAAAGTTTCGGTTTGGGCATTAAATCACCAATTTAAGGCAACTAAAAGTCACCAAAACACTCTATAATACACCTAAAAGTCTAACCAATTGATACACCAACTTAATAGACTTAATAGGGTACCTTGAACCACCATCTTCACCATCTAAAACAGGGATTGAGGAGGGCAACGGAAGGTGCTAGATCAGGAACGGTCTCACGGCGCGCAACGTCCTTTCCGTAAAAACTCAATTCTTAGGGCCGACCTATGAAGCTAGGGTAGGCCTCGTCGCCTCACTTCTTGAGCATCCAACAACCATTTGGCAATCGGGGGAGGAAGTTTTTGGTGAAACATCTAATAAGGATAACTAAAATCTTTTTAATCTTAAAAACCCTTAACTCACTAAGTAAATAAACCTTGGTTCAATTTAAGGCTTAATACTTGTAATTCAATCTTTCATCTCATAATACAAGTAATACTTTCTAAGTTAAATAACTAAAGGTGTTGAGTATCTTGATCATTGTGAAACACTTGTGCTTCAACTTCTAACTCTTCTAAGTATCCTCGTGAATGTTGATGATGCTAATGCTTTGATCTTCTTCATATCCTGCACATACAAACAAAACGTGGTTAGCTTGTTGATTGTATCATTGTATCTTAGGCATTCTTTTTTGTAAGTACTTGTATCTAAACAATTTTGTGGAGTAACTATTCTTTTGTAATCATATTGTAATGAAACACCCTTACATTTAGTTGACCCCTTGCCCAACCTTAGGCACTAGTCTTAGTTGACCTAGGGAAAGGCTTGCTTGACATATAAACTCTTTCATCTTGCATTGCTGCCTTAGCATCATAGGGTAGATTCCCCCAAACCTTAACGAATTAAAAACAACTCCTAGAACTTAACTCTAAATCTTATCTAGAAACTAGGGACTACCCCCCTTGGCTTCCCTAGGAGTAAGCCTAGACAGAAGAGGTTCAAGCCAAAGTGACAGCGTGGGATTTGAACTTAGGCATTGTGCCTCCAAGGACACACTAAGTGAGCAGGACTTGGCTCACGTTTGCAAGTGTGTATAAGGATGACAACAATATTCCACACCAAGTATATCCTGTAAGAGATGATAAAGTCCTTGTAGACTCGAAAGAAATCAAGATTTAGAGTAAGGCTGATCTCAGAAAGCATCAGATGAAGAGAAATCTTCCAGGATTGGGAGACAGATGCCATAAGAAGACTAGACCGTAGCTTCAAAGACTTCTAGGAGATATGAAATCTCCTGGGAAGATTCCCTTATTTCAGTGACAGAGAAGGAAGCCAGTCAGAAAGACTGGGATATGGATTTTTTTCGTGACACTAGAAGGGAAGTCAGTGTTGACTTCCAAGATTGATCTAACAAATCAAGCATGTTGCAGATGTACAAAGACTGAATTGTGTCCAGCGGATTCTCCCAGCAAGAGGGAGAAGACTATGACGAGACACTTACTCCAATAATTGAAGAAATAGTTCAAGTATTCATGAAGACAACCAAAACAACCATGATTCATATAAAGTATGAGATGCAGGGGGAGAAATCCCCATATTTAAAATTGAGTGACAGTTGGTGCAGTACATTAGTTGGGTCGTGAAGACATGACTGCAACAACAGATAGAGTTACCTCTATGAAAGAAGAAGAGCTATTTTCAGTATCAGTTATTGAGCCACTCTCAGTTTTAGATGAAGTTGTTGCTACTCTTAGAGTTCAGCAAGCTATAATGATTCTCAACTTCTGAGAAGTTGCAGGTGCAAAAATCCCAGTCCTAGAGGAACAAGTTGCAAAAAGGGTAGAAGACATACTCTCAGACAATGAGACAGATAGTGCTTTGCAAAAACCACATAGAGCTAGCACATGATTGTGCATACTAAGTTGAAGCTGAGCAACTATACCAGGTTGGTACAAAATGATGTGAAAGATTTAATTTGAAGTTGAACAAAGAAAGACTCATGTCTGCAAGTTGAAGGAAGCTTTGTACGTGTTGAAGCAAGCTCCCAAAGTTTAATATGGAAGAATTGACAGTTTCCTGACGAGCTTGGGCTTTACCAAAAGTAAAGTTGATTCTAACCCTTACTCCAAGGTTATGAATGATGAGCCAATGGTGTTTCTACCATATGTAGAAAATGTATTCTTGACAGATGAAGAAAATCTCATCACAGATTGCAAGAAGAATCTCTCTACAAAGTTTTGGGATGAAAGACCTAATGCCCTATTTCCTAGGTCTTGAAGTTTGACAGAGCCCAAAGAAGATATTCCTTAACCAAGGGAAGTATACAGTTGAATTACTGAAAAGGTTTGATATGTTGGAGCGTAAATCCATGGAAACAAAGTTGAAGCTCTTGGTGGATACTTCGTCAGAATTGGTTGATGCTACACTGTACAGATGGATCATTGGATCGTTGATGTATCTGACGAATACTAGGTCTGATATATGTCTTTGTTGTGAACACCTTGAGTCAGTATCTGGTAGAGCCCAGACGTTTTCACCTTGTTGTTGCAAAACATGTGATGAGATACCTTAAGGGTATGTTGGATTTTGGTCTTAGTTATAATGAAGATCATGACTTCAGATTGATTGGTTATACCGATTCAGATTGGGCAAGATGTGTTTCTGATAGAAAGAGCACTTCAAGATGTTGTTTCAATCTGGGGTCAACCATGACTTCATGGCAGAGTAGGAAGCAATCCAATATTGCTCTCTGCACGGAATACATTACTGTATGTTCCACCAGTTGTGAATCCATATGGCTTCGGAAGTCGTTGACAGGTCTATTTGATCTGGAGATGGAAGCAACCGTGATTCTATGTGATAACCAGAGTTGCATAAAGATGACGGAGAACCCTGTGTTCCAAGATAAGTCGAAGCACATAGAAATCTGGTATCACTTCATTCGTGATATGGTGCAGAGGGGAGCCATAAAGCTCCAATATGTTGACACAGATTAACAGGTTGCAGATATGTAGACCAAGCCTCTGTCTCGTGTGAAGTTTGAGCACTTTCGATAAAAGCTTGGTATAGTCTGAAAGGACCTCCCTTGAAAGGGAGAGTGACACTGATGATACTATGGTATCTTGACCAATAACGGGTAGCTCAGTTAGGATTTTATATCCTAGGGGACTGATCATCCTTGGACAGATCCTGAAGGTCCGGTAAGGATGGTCTGTCAGAATACATGTGCATGTATATGCTAGCTATGGTCAGTAGTGGTAGCTCTGTTAGGATTTTTATAATCTTAAGGAATCTTATGATTCTTGGGAAGATCCTGAAGGTCTGGTAAGGACGGTCTGTCAAAGTACCACGTGGTAGATCTGTTAGGATTTTATATCCTAGGGAATCTTACGATTCCTGGGCAGCTCCCTAGGGGCTGTCAGAGTACCACAAAATGTTGTTGCACCTGCCTCATTCTCTTGCCCCATGATGGTGATGATGTTGTTGCTCTAGCCTTCGTGTTGTGATGATGTTGTTGCACCAACCTTCGTGCTTTGATGTTGTTGCTCCAGCCTCGCGCTGTGATGATGTTATTTCTCTAGCCTTGTGCTGTGATGATGTTGTTGCTCTAGCCTTGTGCTGTGATGATGTTGTCATCTCAACCTCGTCTTGATGATGTTGTTATCTCAGCCTCGTGCTGAAGATAATGATGATGATGCTACTTCAACTTCATGCTAAAGATGATGATGATATTGCTACTTCAGCTTCATGCTGAAGATGTTGATGATGATGTATCATCCTGTTGATGTTGATGTTATTGTTATACTGACTAATGTTGGTGTTTCAGATTCCAGCTTCATGCTCTGAACGATGATCATGATGTTATTCCAACTCCAAGTTGTGAATGATGATGCGAAAAACTTCTGATGATTTATAGATATGCCAGTCAGTGTTCCAGATGTTGTTGATGTTGCCGCCCTCTCTCTCTCCTGATGATGTTGTAGAATACCCTTCTTGTTGAGGGGGAGTGTTGAAATATTGTAACTGCAAAGAGTATTCTATTTATTATTGAGTTATTAACTTATTATTAATTAGATCAATCCCCTTTTGTGGATTGATCATGTCAGGCTTTGTAAATGACCAAATCCCCTTTTGTGGATTGGTCAAACCCTAATTGTATGAGGCTAATTAAGAAGTCGGCCCCTAGGGCTAATTAAAGTGGTTTTAGCCACTAAGTGAAAAGAAGTCGGCCCCTAGGGCTAATTAAAGTGGTTTTAGCCACTAAGTGAAAAGAAGTCGGCCCCTAGGGCTAATTAAAGTGGTTTTAGCCACTAAGTGAAAAGAAGTCGGCCCTGCTTGGTGAAGTGACACAACCCTAGCGCTCCTCAACTAGTATAAATAAGAGAGGATAGCTCCTCATTCACACACTCACTCAAGTCACTCATCTAGTACGCAAGTTTGAAGGAAGTTGCAGTTGCCAGTTGTCGGAAGAAGGAAGAGAGAGGCGCATTGCTCAATGTTGGTTATTCTCTAGTGTTTGGTTTATTGTCTTGGTATTGTATTGGCAATCTATATTAAGGAAGTTTTTGCTGGGTTTTCTCCCCCATGAGGGTTTCCTAGGATAAATGATGTGTATCTTGTGATTGTGTTTCTCTCAGTGATCCTACTTATGCTATTATTATCTACTAAATTAAAAAGAACTTAATAGCATCTCTAAAATTAACAGAAAGCCCCTCCATCTGATGAGGCATTCTCGAATCACCCTATTACGCAGTCTCCTCTCTCGGACCTCCAGTACCTCCTCAGGAACCAATACTAATTTCCCCTCCTCATCCAATGGAGGTAGCTATGCCGAAGTGGTGACTTGTTGCCCCAATGTCTTTTTGAGACATGAAACATGAAACACATTATGGATTTTGCTTCCCTCCGACAATTCCAGTTTATAAGCCACTTCGCCAACTCTTTGAACCACCCTGTGAGGCCCATAGAAACATGGTTTAATATTTTATGCTCCACTCTTCTTTAGTCAAGACTATCTGTATGGTTGTAGCCTCAAGAAAACCAAGTCTCCCACCTCGAAAGGGTGCTCGACCCTGTTCCTGTCTGCATATAGCTTTTGCTGATTTTGGGTCATCTGTAGGTTGTCCTTGAGAGCCTTGAGTATGTCCGGGCTCTATTGAATCCAATCCTTGGCTTTGGGAGCGTTGTTGTCCCCAAATTCCAAGTCAACAAAGGAAGGGGCATCGTACCCATACAATGCTCGAAATGGCATCATGCTAATGGACATGTGATGAGTGGTGTTGTAACAATGCTCACCTAAGTGCAACCACTTCATACATACTTTTTGCTACCCTGACACATAGTTACATAAATATCCCTCAAGGCATTTGTTCACAATCTCTGTTTGGTCGTCTATCTGAGGGTGGTAACTAGTGCTGGGGGTCAACTCTGTGCCAGCCAACCTGAACAGCTCTTGCCAAAAAGTGTTGAGGAACCTGTTGTCCCTGTCACTGACAATATATTTTGGCATCCCATGAAGTCTGAATACCTCTTTGAAGAATAGCTCTGCTACCTGTGTTGCCTTATACTCTGAGGATATGGAAAAGAAGTGTTAAAATTTGGTCAACCGATTGACCACCACATATATACTATCTCTTCCCTGGACCTTTGGCAACCCTGTGATAAAATCCATGGATATACTCTCCCATTTCTGCTCTGGAATGGGAAACGACTGTAATAGTCCTGCAGGATGGGTCTGCTCTGAATTTTTATGTTGACAAGTCACACACTCTCTCACATGCTTCAACATGTCATATTTGAGGCCCTTCCAAGTGAACCTCTCCTTGATTTGCTTGTAGGTTTTGAAATACCTCGAATGTCTTGCCAATGGTGTATTGTGCATAGACTTCATGATCTTTTCCTCTAGTGCAGATTCCAGAACTAGATATTTACGGTCCTTGTAATAGATGATCTCATCCACCACCTTATACCTATCATCCTGCGTATTGTGGTCCATCACCTCACAAGCAAATTTGTTCTTGGAATATTCCACCACTAGACGAGATTTCCAATCAATTGAAATAACTGTAAGTGAACACATCTCTGGCCTCCTGGAAATAGCATCGACTACTGCATTTTTCTTCCCTTTGACACACTCGATGTCAAAATCATAGGCTTGCAATTTGCTAACCCACTTTTGTTGCCTTTCGTTCAATTCCTTTTGCCCCATGAAGTGTCTCAAGCTGTTATGGTCTGTTTTAACCACAGATTTCCCACCTACCAAATATTGTCAAAACTTTGCCAAGGCATGCATGATAGCAAGCATTTCTTTGTCATAGATGGAATAGAGTTTCTCCCTCTCCGAGAGCTTCTTGCTCTCGTATGCAATCAGATGCTGCTATTGCATCAAAACTACTCCTATTCCTTCACCTGAGGCATCACAGTCAAGCATAAGGGGTTGAATGAAATCAAGATCCCTTGCTTTATTGTTCAAGAGTCAGACCTGCCTGTAACCCTAATTGTAATGTAAAGGGTACAGGTCGGCCCCACCTTAATGTGATTAATAATTAATGTAAAAGATAATTATTCTAGTTAATATTAATTATATTGTGAGCTAGTGAGATCGGCCATGTTGTGCCAATAGACACTTATGTTGACAAGTCTAGTCTAGTATAAGTAAAAGTAAATTCCCCATTGAGGAGTCATATCTTTCAAGTGAGTTTGGAAATTTCAGCAAGTACACCTTGGGAAAAGTGTGCACCTCTCTTGGGCGCTAGTCTTCTAGGGTTTGAGCACCCTCTTGTGTGCTAGGTTTATTGGTGGTGAAGGTCTTTCTCTTGAAGACTATAGCAAAGGATTTTGGCTGGGTTTTCTTCCCTTATTGAGAAGGGTTTCCTAGGATACTTCTTGTGTTCTTGTGCATGGTGTTTCTTCTTGTGATCTTGGTTGCTGCAACATTATTGGTTATGGTTAAGTGAAATGCTAAAATGAAATGAACTTCATGCTTAACCTTGTTTATTGAAAAATTGGCAGGTTTATCTGTTGGTTCTGGAGTAGGCTTGCCAGAATTATTCTAAGTAAAGGTTAGTGTGCTCGGGGGTGGCATATGTGAATGCTTATGGTTGGGTGACAATGATGTGATATTGTCTATGGTTAAATGAGCATACCAAAATTTCAACAGATAGAGCTTCCTTGACTAGCAAAGAGCACATTACCGTAACATAAAGTATGAACATACATCTTTCTTTATATGAAACATCTTAATCGAAAGTCTAGGCACACATCCCATGCAAGAAAGAAACCTGATTTCAAAAATTGGTATTGTTATCCCCTATCCTACGGATAACTATAAAGATCCCAAGCCAATTTTTTGCTTGAAATCACTAACTAACCACTGATTTGATTATTAATTGTTGTGTATGCAGGTTGGCCATGAACATTTCGGCCTTAGGGTTTATTCAGTTATTCATCCACAGATTACACAAGCATCATTGCCATCATATCAAGATCATCAACAATACACAAGATAGGAACCACAAGTAATAGCTGAACTTTATTATAAGAAAGCAAGCACCTGATACAAATAACAAAGCAGATCTGGAATATCTTCAGATGGCTTCAAGACAATAATATAGCTGCATACAAAAATACTCTCGAAGATACAAATTAAGCCTCCCAAAGGCTGTAATAGAAGATGAACGCTCAACTGCAAAACTAGGGTTTAAGCCCAACCCTCAAGCAACTGGTACGACCCTGCAGACTGTTGGTACGGCCTGCTGAAGACAATGGATACCAGGGGTTCGACCCTCCTAAAGATGAAGACCCCCAAATGCTGCCAAACTCCTCCCAATGATAGATCAAGGAAATGGAAGCCTCCCCTTGATGTATGGAGCTCAAACATTGAAGCTTCCTCCTCCAACTGCAAAAACCCTAGACTAGTATGACCCTCCTGAAACCCTGAATATGGCCAATAGTACGGCCTAGCTGAATATGGGCTCTGAATCCCCTGAGACTCTCTAGAATGATAGATCGGGCAGCCACAAGCACCTGAGAGAAGTTTCAAGGTCAGATCTAGCCTATGGCCTTCTAGATCTAAAAATACTGAATCACCAAATCGTCCTCCTCCTCTTGAAATCGTCCCAACCTGCAAATGGATGATAGGGACGTGATAACTCCTCCAAGAAGCCCTCAAACTGATGAGCAAGGGTTTGCAAGCAAAACCCTAATGCTAGAAACCTCCAAAGCTTCCTCAATATGCCGGATCGAACGCTTCCTCAACAAATGATGCGCCCCGGCAAGAAAACCCTAGCTGGTACGACCCTGCTAGTCCTCCTGAGTAGATGATGGATGTAGAATGGTGTGGGTGGAGTATTTCATCCCCGAGACCAAGCTTGGTACAAGGTGAGTGGAATCTTTCACCACTGAGTTGTTCACTAGGGTTTGTAATATCAAAACCCTCAAAACTGTATGCTCGAGAGCATCAACAAGCAAATACCAAAATCCAGAATGAAATGAGAGGTGCGCCCTAGCCTTCTCTTCATACTTTTTTCTGTTTCCTTGTTGAGTTAAGTTAACCCCTAGGGTTAACTCCTAACTCAACCTCCAGTGCTTCTATTCCTTCATTGAGTTATCTTTTTAACTCTTTTTACCTTTATATTAAGTCAACTTAAGAATATAATATTAGTTTGGTTGAATTTTCCCCTCAGTGTGAGACTATGGCCTAGTGGGGATACCTAGACCACTAAGTCATCCCAAACCTCCTCAGCAAGAGGTGGGGGACATTACAGTCTCCCCTGCTAGAAATTGCTTGTCCTCAAGCAATTCCAAACCTATCTCACGTACAACCTGTTCATTCTCCCACGTGGCATCCTCAATGGGTAGATCCTTCCATCTGATCAAATACTCTTTGATGCTTCTCTTCCTGAGCCTCTTCTCCCGAACCTCCAGTATCTTTTCCAGAATCAAAACAAGTTGCCCATGTTCGTCCATGGGAGGCAGTACCTCAATGGGTGTGATGTGTTGGCCGATGGCCCTCTTCAGGCAGGACACATGGAAGACATTGTGTATCTTGCTGCCCTGTGGAAGCTCCAGCTCATAGGCTACGGCCCCTATCTTCCTGTTGATCCTGTAGGGTCCAAAGAAACGTGGTTGTAGCTTCTCTGCTCCGCTTCTTTTTATCAAAGCCTACATGTGTGGTTGGAGCCTTAGATAGACTAAGTCACCAACCTCAAAAGTGCGCTCAACTCTGTGCTTGTCTGCTTGGACCTTCTGTTGGTTCTGTGCTCTCTGTAGATGATCCTTCAGCTCTCTGAGGATGTCTTGGCTCTATTGTACCCAATCCTGTACCATTGGTGCCCTGCTGTCACCAAAAGAAATCTCCACAAAAGAGAATGGATCATAGATGTATAAGGCCCAGAATGGTGTCATGCCTATGGATACGTGCTGGGTGGTGTTGTAGCAGTACTCTCCTAAGTGCAACCATCTGACCCACGCTTTCTGCTGCCCTGCCACATAATTCCTAAGATAGCCTTCCACCCACTTGTTGACTATCTCGGTTTGTCCATCCGTCTGAGGGTGATAGCTGGTACTAGGCGTCAAAGCCATACCAACTAATCTGAACAACTCCTGCCAAAATGTATTCATGAATCTGCTATCCTTGTCACTGACAATGGTCTTGGGTAGGCCGTGCAATTTGAAGATCTCCCTGAAAAACAGTTTGGCCACCTGTGCTGCGCTGAAGTCTGTGGCTATGGAGAAGAAGTGTGCAAACTTCGTCAACCTGTCCACCACTACGAAAATGCAGTCTTTCCCCTGCGTCCTTGGCAACCCAGTGATGAAATCCATGGATATGCTTTCCCAATTGTGCTCTGGAATGGGTAAGGGTTGCAGTAGCCCTGTTGGGTGAGTGTGCTCGTCCTTGTTCTCCTGGCACGTAGTACACTCCTTGACATGCTTTATTACATCCTCCTTGAGGCCCTTCCATGAGAACCTCTCTCTCACCTGCCTGTACGTCTTACCAATCCCTTGGTGCCCTGCCATGGGTGAGTCATGGCATGCCTGCAAAACTTTGGCCTTGAAGGCCGATCTAGGAACCAAAAAGATTCAGCCCTTGTAATAGATGAGGTCATTTATAATCCTGAAGTTATCATCTTGTACATGTCCGTCCAATAGCTGACAAGCGAACTGATCCTTTGCATACTCCATCACTAAGTGGTCCTTCTAGTCAACAGATACACCTGTCATGGCATAAATGGATGGCCTCCTGGATAATGCATCCGCCACCACGTTGTTCTTCCCTTTGACAAATTCAATGTCAAAGTCATAGGCCTGTATTCTGCTTACCCATTTCTGTTGCCTTTCATTTAAGTCCTTCTGCTCCAATAGGTATTTAA
>JZKD02S1439337.1:401723-424020 GCA_000966675.3 Picea glauca | reverse complement strand
GAAGGGAAAGCCTATCTTAACCTTTGAGCCTTAAACCCTTGATCCTTTTCCTTCAAAACCCCAGATTACTAGGGACGTCTCCCTTGGGATTAGCCACCCTAAATAGAAAGAGCTCACCATCGAGGTGACAGTGGGTGGGGAAGCTCATGTTACGCCAATTTGAGCCTTGCCTTCAAGCTACTTAAACCTATACTACAGACTGAGCGATAACAATGCCAAAGGGGGAGTTTCTAACTGAAGTGGTAAAGTTCAGTTCTAATTCTGAATGCTGAGTTAAAGTTCAGTTCTAATTCCGGATGTTGAGTTAATGTTCAGTTTTAAATCTAATGGTTGAGTTAAGTTCAGCATGCACTCATACCTCTAATTCAAGCCCCATTTCCTCTCCACTCTTATATAAGAAAGAGGTTGAACCTATTTTCTATTGATGATTGCAGCTTCATGAGGCATTCTACAGATCGTACTCCTCTGGATTGAGTTGAGATGATCTGTGAGAACACCTATGTGATAGCTGAGTCATACTCCTCCGGACTGAGTTGAGATGACTTGTGTTGGTCCCTTGTCGTGCTCCTTTGGAATGAGTTGAGATGACTTGAGATGGTCTCATGTCGGACACCTATGGACTTAGTTGAGCTGACTTGAGATGGCTCTCCAGCTCGTACTCCTATGGATTTAGTTGAGTTGATCTAGTGAGGGTGACGTTCCTTGTGGTTGAGCACATGTGGACTTGTCCCTAGTGGCAGAGCACTAGAGGATGTTTGTGAGATCCCTTGCTATATTGTCTAAGAGTAAGATTATTGTGGAAACCCCAATTTGTATTGTAAAGGGTACAAGTCGGCCCCATTGTGTAAAGATAATTAATATTGTGTAAAAGATTAATTATATTATTAAGTTGTACAAGTCAGCCCTATTGTGCCAATAGACACATCTAATTGATGAGTTAGGTCATGTATTTATAAGAGAGATACATCCCCATTGTGGATCAAATCTCATTCACAACGCATTGTGGAGAGCTGGAATTTAGTGCGCATCTTTTCCTACGCTATCCTCCTTGGTCATAGAGCACCCTCTTGTGTGCGCTAGGGTTTGTGGTGTAAGGGTGATCTTCTCTTGACTCTATAGCAAAGGATTGTTGGGTTATTCCCTTGATTGAGAAGGGTTTTCCCAGGATAACTTCTTGTGTCATGTGCATGGTTATTCTTCTTGTGATAATTTCCATATGACTCAATATTAATGACTAGCATGGTAATATAAACATTAGACACTAGACTTAGGTTTTCCAAGCTAAGGCCTCACCATCAATACACTCTCTAGCTTTGGAGGAATCGAGTGAAAAAACTCAAAAATTATAACTCGCTTAGAAAATTAATTCAAGCAAGAAATAATTAATAAGTAAAAAAAAACATTATAGAGTTGTGCAATCATGATTTAGTCTTAGGATGCTAATCCTTTTACAAATTCATCATGCTAGATACATTTTATTACAATGCCCCACGGGGGGATGGAAATGCGAAAAAAATGGTCATATTGACCAGCTGGACTTCTGAACTCTGAATTTTGAGCAACTGCTTGCTCAACCTTTGGCGGCTCGACTGCAAGTCCATCCTAGTGCAACTTGGTGGATAACACATTGCAGCCATATTGTTCCTCTTTTTCTCAACAAGAAATCCTCCCATTGAACATCGATTTGACTCCATTTGCCCAATAAAAAGACATTAGTCTCCGATCCATTCATTCACTCTGTGTACTACCTATGTAAAACTGTTTTGCTGGAATTTACTCTTCACTTCACCTTGCAATCCATGGTCTAAAATTCTAGCAATTCTATTCTAGGGAAGTCCCCCTTGTGCCAGAGGAGAGCTGGACTAAAGTGTAAAGAGGGTTGGTGAGATGACATTGTCCTCCTTCTTAGTTCCTCCAAGGCCTTGCTTGAGGTTTAGAAATTTATATCAAGAAGTGAGACTTTGAGAGGTCACAGTTTGTCACAACACATTCAACTTTTTCCTCTGCATTTGCACTTCCTTTTTTAGCAACAGCCACATATTCCTCCTAATACATGCCTTTTCTTCCTTCTCCAAAATTCCTTTCCTTTCAAAAAAAATCAGGCTCATCTTCTTTAATTGCAATATTATGTCTCCTTTGGCAAGAACTAAGCTTGTTCCTGGCCTTAAATCAGCCCCAGGTTCCACTATATTGTTACCCCAAGCTCTACTAGAAAGAAATCGTGAGTTTGTTAAAATTTTCATCACTTCCTACTCCCATTGTCTTATTAAAAAACCTTGACCATAAATTGAAATATTGAAACCTCATTGTGTTTTTGTCATAGATCCAAGAGAGGTACAACTATAAGAGTAGTCAAAGTACATTTACAAATTTATTTAACATCTGTAATCAGTAAGTTTAACTTATTAGATCAACTAGCGGTACAAGATCTATTATATTCTGATGATCTGACTGGGAAATCCATCAAATAATAAATCAGTTGAAGGTTCAACACTGAAATTCGTACTTTTCTTACAGCTGTTCAACAGAACACAATGTTTTGATGACATACCCTACAGCCAAAATGAGGTTCATATTATCACATGACAACAATTACTGAACAATCCATGTTTGGAATCTGGATGCCTGATGTCTTCTATGGGCAGTTACCTTGTGTTCTAGATCCTCTGGATAGCACAAAAGAATGATATCACCGTGAATTTCACTGTTGAGAGTAGCATTCCTCTTCAAATATGCAGTAAAGTTACATGGAGGTCCTACTAGTAACAGAACTAATAGATAGTGAGCCTGGTCAAGTGGCAATTAAACCAGCCATCTGCAATAACATAATCTTAAGTTCCATTTCCTTGAGGTGATGAGGAAGTCTACTCTATTGGAAAAAGTGACAAACTGGGTCCTTTATTTGTCATGTTTATGTTTGTATTTCTTACTGACAAATCTAACCTTTTTTAGCCAAATGCTAGTAAGGTATTACCAGTTCTTATGAAACATTCATGATGTTGGAAGGAGAGAAAATTTCTTGAAAGGCAAGCCATCACTTTTGACAACAGTGCTGAGAAGTTCCGACCTGCAATTGAAGACCAACAATTCATGGAAGTAACTGATAACTGATCTGGTGTTATACATACAGAAAGCAAGTAAATGTGTTGAAATAATTGACACCTGCTTCAAAATACCTGAGGCCTGAATAGCTTGCGACAGGGCTTTACAAACAGCAGTTGACAAACAACCATTTTGCATATGATCAGAACTGAATATACGTTCAAGGAGTGGCCAGAAGTGTCTCAGTATGAGGAGGATAGGTTCATCTCCAAATGATGATGAAAAAACAGGGGTTGAAAGCTGCGTGAAAATTGCACCCATCCTGCAAGCAATTTGTTTTATGTCAATAATTCACAAGATCGAAAACTATACATTAAAGATTAAATCCATCAAATATTTTCATAAACATTAAAGATTAAATCTATCAATATTTCACAAGAAGGGGAACAAAGAAATTATAATTGTTTTACTTTTTGAAAACAAAGATCATAAAACAGTGTAGAAAACTGTATACTATTCTGTGCTCTGCAAAACATAACACGTTATGCTGTAATTTACTAATTACTAATTTTCATTCATAAGTTACCTTCATTAGACCACAATATCTGCAGTGAGACATATAGTGTATAGAAAAACTAAGGAGATTATGTCTCGAGGCCCAAAGGTCCTACACATGGAGTATCGAGAGCCAAACGACTTGAGCTTGGCCCCGGAGGGTCCATCTTTTCTTCAGTGCATCCCATCTATCAGCAGCAGTAGCATCCATTCCACCTGCCTGGTCCTAAAGTAGCAGTGGATCTTGCTCCATGAGGTAATGAGTCTGGGTATCATGGTATGTGTCACTCTAATTTTCGAAGCATTTGAATATGTTGCACTAAAATCTCCTTTATTTCATAACGTTTGCTTCAAAATTATGCTCTCTATCTATGAAAGGTCATTGTCCATTCCTTCCATACTTACCATTTTTCATCATTATCCCTCTCATCTTCCCCTACCTTGGTTAAGGCATTGGGTTTTACACACTAGGAAGGGTTGTACCTTGCCTTGTGGGAAGAAGGGGCTAAAGGCCCAGAGGGTAAAAGTAGCTGGCAAGAGTTAAAATCCAAATAAAACCTTTGAGACGCTTCACCTAGGGATTCCCGAGAAAGAAATAAAATACTTCTCAGTAAGAAAAGGGACCTGTAAAATAAAATAAAACTCAAGGTCTAGTTGGTGGATGGGAGGTCTCATCATGAGTCGGCCTATTAGGTCCATGGGCATATAACGGTATGACACTACCATCTATCTGGTCACCAAACCAGGGTAGTGGCTCTTGGTGGCATAGCCAAGAGAAAGGGGGTCTCATCATGAGCCAACTTTCTCATTTCCCTGAAGTGCTTGTGGGTAACGCTGTCATCTCTGGTCACCACGCTAGGACAGTGTCCCCCAGCTTTTCCCTTGAAAGAAAAAGCAATAAGACTAAGAATAAAAGGCATTGAATGGGCTAGGAAACAATGACATCCATGATAAGGTGCAAATCGTCCTCTACAAAGGCACCCACGGGCAAGACCTACATTTCCCTGTTATCACTGCACCCTCTACCCAAACACTTCAAGGAGAGGATATTGGGCTAAGTCCAAGCATGGATTTACCTTTATTTCTCGCATACACTCCAAGTTATTTCTGATATTGTTCACCTTTTCTCATTCTTCATTTCGATAGCTAACATGCTTAGATAGGTCACCTAAAATCTTTAAATTTTCTGGTTCTTATATGCACGAAATCTTTGCCTAAAAACAAAGATTTCATAACATTTTCTGAGTGTGTTGCAGCTCAAATCAGCAAGCAATAGCTTGCTGATTTTTGCAGGTTCTTACCAGAACAAGAGGGCATGTTGCCCAAATCACTTGCACAACACATCCTCCAAACAACTCCTCTCACTAGGTAATGTTTTCGTCTTCCAATCTATTCTAAAATACTGTAAACGCAAGCCCGAAGGGGTTGTACCCAAGCGGCTTGCTTTCTTTTCAATCTTTACATTGCATGTTTAGCTAGATTAGTCGTGATTTCTACATGCATACTTAATTTAAAATAATCTAGAGTAGATCTCATAACACATGCTAGCTTAGAGCCCGTGGTGGCTGAAATTAGATCGTTATTTTCCGTGGCATGCAAGTTCAGTTTTATCTAATCTTTATATTACACATGTGCATGCTAACACTGGTTTCATAAAGGCTCAATTAATCAAGCTTTTACAATTCCGCAAGTTACTTTCAATTTTCACACTTCACATTTGCAATATAATAACTAAGAACTCTCGTTAATTCTGGTTTGGGTCCCCAAGGCCTTTCTGGAAACTAAAATTTAACTTGCAATCCATTGTCTAAAGGCATCAACCTTCACATCTTTCAAATTTCAGTACTTTGGTAACTTTGTTGAACAAGCTACAAGCACTCAATAACACTTCACTTTTTTTTTAGCTCATAGATCTAAAATTCATTAATTAGATTTAATAGGACACCTTAACTCACCATCTTCGCCACTTAAAAACTGGGGTTTTGAGGAAAGCCACAGAAATTTTCCGGAGTACTCTGCCATAGGGTTGACCTGTGAAGCTAGGGTTGGCCTCGTTGCCTCACTTCTTGAGCATCCAGCAACCACTTGGTAATAGGGGGAGGAGAGTTCTGGGTTGACACCTAGATAGGGCTAAAATTAATCTCACACTTAATCACTTGATTTAATCTTCAAACTACAACACCAAGCAATACAGTTACACACTTGCAAGTTCACTGATCTCATTATCTTTCATTTTACATTCATATGCAAGTTAAATTATGTGTTGTGGAATTATCGCTTAAGTGGTTATATCTCTTCATCTGGAGCACTTTACTTCAAAGCTTTCATCTATTTTGTTCATTTATCTCGTGGTGTGATCCTTCAAGAAGTGTGCATCCACCTGGAGGCATTCTCTTGATTGGGTCTTCAGTGCTTTGCGTCTCTTAGCCATTGAAAAGCAGTCCAACGAAACTCTATCTGTTGTGAGCATGCTTGGCTTCATGTGTTGATGATTGCATTATCTTGAGTATCTTTAATTCCTGCACATGCAAGTAAACTTGTTAGTATATTGTCCATCTTGTATCTAATCTTAATCTGTATATCTGATATATTCTTTTGTATCTAATTGTATCTGTCTTATTGTAATACTTTGTAACTTATCTTGTAACGAACATTCCCCCTAACTTAGTTGACCACATTGCCCAATCTTAGGCACTAGTCTTAGTTGCCCTAAGAAAAGGTCTGATTCTCATACTTAGATAGTTGCATCTTGCATTTGTTGATTGACATCTTAGGCTAGATTCCCCCTGACCTTTTAACCAATTAAAACCAACTCCTAGAACATTAAATATTAATCTCATCTAGTAACTAGGGTCTACCCCCTTGGCTTCCCTAGGAGTTAGCCTAGACAGAAGAGGTTCAAGTCAAAGTGACAGCGTGGACTTTGAACCTAGGCATTGTGCCTCCGAGGACACACTAAGTGAGCATAGCTCACGTTTGCAAGTGTGTATAAGGACTGTAACATCTTTGGCACCGTTGCCGAGGATAAGTCATTTATCCTTGGTCAAAACGACTTAACTTATTCTTTTAGAACTAAGCAATAATACACTTTAGTCCCTAAAAGTCTTTGAACTTGCATTGCTTGATTGCGTGCGTTTCCTTTCCAAGTGGCAACTCCATTGAACAAATCTGTCAGGTATATTACTAGGAGCGTTGCACAAGGTTTGATTTATTCTTTTCCTGAACCTGAGAAGGTTTATAGGAGAAGGATAAATCGCCTTGCCCCTAGGACGCTACTTGAAAGTCTTGGAGAAGAAGCACTCCCTGATATCCAATTCTTGTTCCAAACTAATAATCAACAAACCGTTAATAATCCCACTAATAATACTAACGCAACCATGAGTATCTTTTTGAGGCCTTTGAATTTTGCAGCCATCCAAGGTGCCCCACACCAAGTCCCTGAGAAAGCCATAGACAAGTTGCCTACTTTTCAGGGAAACAATGCAATCAGTGCAAAGTCCCACATCTTGAACTTTCGGATGTGTGTGGAAAGATATTGTAGAGGTCATGATGAAGAAGATGTAAAAATGACCCTATTTGTGTATTCACTAGAAGGTGATGCTGCTGAATGGTTTGCAAATTTTGATCCAGCTAAGTTCAGCACCCTTGATTCAATTTTGGATGAATTTAGAAAAAGATGGGGTGATCAGAAGGAACATAGGTTTCAGTTAGCAGCCGTCACTTCTAGCCATAAGAAAGAGAACGAAACTGTGGAAGAATTCAACGCTAAGTTCAACAGTTTAGTGAGGAGTCTTCATGATGACATTAAACCCTCAGATGTTGCAATCTTGATATATTATATGGAGGCTTTTGAGGGAGAAATGAGGTATGCCTTGAGAGATAAGGACCCTCGGGATTTGAAAACAGCACAAGCCACGGCTATCAAAATTGATAAGAACATCCAGGATGCTCGGAAGTCTAACATCCCGGGTTTTACTAGAGGGTCTTCTTCCCAACATTTTGATGAGAAGAAGAAGAGTGTTGAAACTCAGAAATCCTCCAGTGATGGCATTAAGGAACTCACTCAATTGATTAAACAAATGGAAATCAATCATGCTAATCAATTGAAGGAGCATGTTAGTCAGATGAATGTCGTGCAGAATAGATTGATAGCCATGGAGAGGGGCCAAGCTAATAGGTCCCAACATAGGCCAAATGACAAATGGCCTAAGAAATCGCCTCCCCAAGATCAAAGACCACCAAATCCATTTGAATCCACTAATTGGGTTGACCACCAGGCTGTTCATTATTGCAGACCTTGTGAGCAATTCCATGATGAAAAAACGTGCCAAGTCTTCCTTCACCTTGATGATGAGACGGGACCTTATGGATCTTTGAATGAACAAGTTAATATGTTTGGTCATAAGTATAATGAGGGCATGTATGATTGGATGGATTCAGATGAACATAATGAGGGGGCGAGAAATTTGAATTGCACGAGTGATGTTGTGGTGGATAAGGTGACAGAAATGTTTGGTCCTAAGCCTACTCCACGACAAGTAGCTGAAATGGCTAAGTTTAGAGGCATTACCTACCAAAGGAACGGAAATAATAGGTGGAATTCTCTTTCATGTTATTTCATACTTAAGGCCATTTGCCATCACTTAAGTTAATGTATTGTTGGACATGTTGATAGTGTAGGCACACATTTAAATTTTCATCTTTCTCTTTCACACTTAACACTCTATCTTAATGCTATAACAATCAATGTTTAAGTGGTGATAAGCTTTAAATCTTTCCTTCTTTCTTTGGCAAGCTGTCCTTGCCCTTGTTCATTAGCATTCTTTTACAAGTTTTTCATGTTATGGTTCAATAAATGGTGATGCAATAACTCTTTATTTCAGCTCTCTCTTTTACATGCTTTACATGTGTTAATGTGCTTAACTTTCATGCTTAATAACACATCTTTGTAAGTTGCTTAAAGTTTCGGTTTTGGCATAAAATCACCATTTTAAGGCAACTAAAAGTCACTAAAACTCTCTCAAACACATCTAAATACTTAACCCATTGATATATAAACTTAATAGACTTAATAGGGTACCTAAAACCACCATCTTCGCCATCTAAAACGGGGATTGAGGAAGGCAACGGATGGTGCTAGGCCGGAGACGGTCTCACAACACGCGGCGTCCTTTCCGAGAGTACTCGGTTCTTTAGGGTTGACCTGTGAAGCTAGGGTAGGCCTCGTTGCCTCACTTCTTGAGCATCCAGCAGCCATTTGGTAATTGGGGGAGGAGGTTTTTGGTCAAACACTTAGTTAGGGTAATTAAAATCTTTCAAATCTTGAAAACCCTTAACTCACTAAGCAATTAATAACCTTGGTTCAAATTGGCATATCTTAAGGTTAAACACTTGCAAGTATAATCTTCCAATCTCATCTACAAGTAATTCTTTGTGGGTAATTAACTAAATGTTTTAACTCTTGTGGAACACTTTGTTTTAAGCTTTCAAATTTTCTAAGTGTCCTTGTGAATTTTGAGTGTTGATGTTGCCATTGAGGAGCAGTCTAATAGAGTAAGTGTTATTGGGGCATGCTTAGGCTTAATGTGTTGATGGTGTTCACGTCTTGTTTGCATCTAACTTCCTGCACATTTAAGCAAACGTGGCTAGCTTGTTATATTGTAATATTGTGTATCTAGCATTCTTTATCTGTAAGTATCTAACCTTGTTGTAGCATAAGTGTATCTTGATAATCTTTGTAATCCTATTGGTAAGTAAACACCCTTACATATTAGTTGACCCCTTGCCCAACCTTAGGCACTAGTCTTAGTTGACTTAGGGAAGGGTTTGTTTGACATAACCAAATCTTGCATCTTGCATTGTTGCCTTTGCATCATAGGTTAGACTCCCCCTAAACCTTAACTAATTAAAATCAACTCCTAGAACTTAAACTCTAAATCTCATCTAGAAACTAGGGTCTACCCCCCTTGGCTTCCCTAGGAGTAAGCCTAGACAGAAGAGGTTCAAGCCAAAGTGAGAGTGTGGACATTGAACCTAGGAATTGTGCCTCCAAGGACACACTAAGTGAGCAGGATTTGGCTCACGTTTGCAAGTGTGTATAAGGACGGCAACAGGTGTATCAGATCCTTTGCTATATATTGTTCAAGAGTCAGACCTCCCTGTAACCCTAATTGTTATGTAAAAGGTACAGGTCGACCCCACCATAATGTGATTAGTAATAAGTGTAAAAGATAATTAATCTGGATAATATTAATTATCATGTGACTTAGAGAGGTTGGCCCTGTTGTGCCAATAGACACTTATGTTGACAGTTTTAGGTTAATATAAGTAAAGGTAAATTCCCCATTGAGGAAACACATCTTTCAAGTAAGTTTGGAAATTTCAGCAAGTACACATTCTTGGGAAAAGTGTGCACCTCTCTTGGGCGCTAGTCTTCTAGGGTTTGAGCACCCTCTTCTGTGTTGGGTCTTTCTTGGTGGTGAAGGTTTTTTTCTTGAAGAATATAGTAAAGGATTTAGCTGGGTTTTCTTCCCTTTTTGAGAAGGGTTTCCCAGAATAGTTCTTGTGTTCTTGTGCATGGTGTTTCTTCTTTTGATCTTGGTTGCTGCAACATTATTGTCTATGGTTAAGTTAAATGCTAAAATGAAATGAACTTCATGCTTAACCTAGCTTATTGAAAAATCAACATGGTATCAGAGCATAGGTCTTGAAGAACCCATTGCACAAGCTACAAGCTTTTACCAGTCATCCCTCCTCTTTTGCAAAACCGTACGGCCCTCCTAGGGTTTCCAGAAAATCTGTACGGCCCTCTTCTTTTGAGTGTGTCAGCTCTTGGAACTTGGACGTTGGGGCTAAAATTACCATAGGAGTGTACGGCCTCCTTCAGCGCAACTCCAGCAAGCCTCAGATTGCATTTTCGAGCATTTTGACTTTTTGGCCCTAGGGTTTCTAGGGTTTTGCTAATTTCTGCAGAAATTTCAGAATTAGGGTTTCTGCAATTCCTTGAAGGAGCTCTTCAACTCACCAGTGTTCTCCTATACTTCAAAGGCTTATTGTTGGAAGTCATAAGTCCAATAAAACCTAAAAGTGCTAGCCTAGCCTAGCCTAGTCATTAGGTTTTCTAGCCCAGTTGACAAGGGTTTGTGAAGAATCTAAAATTATGATGAACAAGAACTATGATGGAAGATAAGCTTGATGGATCAAGCAACTTCAAGTTACTAGAACTTCGGAGGAAGGCTTATTGTGGGTAATACAAAAGGGTGACACTGTGACTACCTTCTTCATGAAGATGTCAAAGGACAGAGATCAGCCATGTGCCATTGGAGAAATCATATCAGCACCCTCAGGTATGCATCTGTATATATATTATTTGTATCATTGTCATAAGGGTAATTGCAGGAGGAAGGAACCTTTGTTGAAGTCATGGATCCAGAGGGGTCTCAGTGCATTCATAGGAACAACACATTGGAAGTGAAGACTCCAAGTTTGATTTTCGTAATTGTCATTCCTATAATCTATATTTCTAAATTTTGCTACATTACAAGCAGGGGTTGTAGCTGTGACAACAATTCTTAAATTGTTTTGATTCTAGAGATGTACTCATTATTCTCCTTTAGGAGATATTCTTGTTTTGGTTCCTCTTGTCTTCTTGTTCCAGACAGGTTAAGAACAAAGGAAGATGTTTATCCTTCAGAGGGAGTCACTTGACTCAAAGGGAGTCAAAACTAGTTGAGAAAGAGGAAGAATAGAACCACCATTGAGGCAACCAAATAATCCTTCTATGATTCCATGAGCATAAGCATGCATGACACAGTATATGTGCAGAACAAGAGTCTTCACCAAACTTTGAAAAACATAACTCTTGAAGAAGTCTTCACCGGAATGAAGCCTAAGATTGAATACTTCAGGTTATTTGGGTGCCCAGTGTATTTTCATGTACCCAAAGAGAAGAAGTCCAAGCTAGATCCTTTAGAAAGAAAGGATACAGTGAATCTTCAAAGACATTCCAGATTGACATCCCTAGTCAGAGACAGATTGAGACAAAGAAGAGACGTTGTCCTTGAAGAAGAGATAGTCTTTCAAAGACCCAGAGAATCTCAGATGGAGATTAACAGTGAGACAATACCTTCTCCCCCTTCAACAGTTCAGAGGGAGATAGACATTACTCCAGTTGATCCAGTTTCTCCAGTTGATATGTTCAGAGATATTGTAGTAGGGCATAAAAGGCCTACCTAGACTCACTCTGCAAGAGGCAGAGAAACATACAAGCCTCTCAAGGTACATCCCGAGAAAGCGAAAGAGATTTTCAATCTATCCTTCAGTCTTGAGCCACCTCATTGGTGTTGAACCTCCTTGTCTTAGAGAAGCAATAGGAGAACAGGTATGGCAAGATGTCATAACAGAAGAATACCAGTATATCTTAAAGAATGATGCATAAGATATTATTTAGGGACCAAAAGGGAAGTTTGTGGTAACTTCCAAGTGGATCTATAAGATCAAGCATGCAGCTGATGGAAGTGTCAAGAAATACAAAACGAGAACTATAGTCAGAGGTTTCTCACAAAACAAGAGGGAGTTGTCTATGATGAGACACTTGATCCAGTAAACCCGATACACTTCCATCCGTACTACCATCCATGAGTTGGAAACTATATCAAATAGATAAATTCTTGATGAGTTTGGATTTCAGCAAAAGTGTTGTTGATCCAAACCTATATCATTACAGTGATGATGAGAGCCTGATTTTGATGACTTATTCAAAAAGCCTTGTTCTTGGATACAAGTAATCCTTGACTTCTGAATTCAAGATCACGAATCTGAGTATGATGCACTACTTCTTGGCACAAGAAGTATAACAGAGGACCGATGAGATTTTCTTGAGTTAAGGAAAATATACAGTGAAAATATTAAAGAAGTTCAAATAGACAGAATGTAAAATCCACCGTGATGGATTTAAAAGAAGAAGATTGATCCACAGCCGATTGGATCACTGATGTATCTGGTTAAACACCAGACTTGATTCATGCCATGCAATGAATGTGCTTAGTCATTTCATGAGTCAACCGAGACAGACTCACTAGACAACAACAAAACATGTATTAAAATATATACGAGACACAGTTAGATATGGCCTGAGATATGCCTCCGGTGTGAAATTGAGTTTGCAAAATATGTCGATTCAAATTGAGCAGAAAGTACAGTGGACCGGAAGAGCACATCTGGTTGATGTCCTACCGTAAAGTTTGCCATGGTTTCCTAATGCAGCAAGAAACAAAACTCTGTGATCTTGAGTACCACAGAGGCAGAGTATATAGCAGTGAGTGTGAGAAGCAATGTGGCTTCACAAGCTTCTGACAGATTTACTTGACCATGAGATGGATCCTATTATGATAACCAAAAGAAGTGTATAAAGCTCCTTGAGAACCCAATGTTTCCTGATGGATCGAAACATGATGAGATGAAATATCCTTATATCAGAGATATGATGCAGAGGAAAATCATACACTTGCAGTACCTTCCTACACATGAGCAGATTGCAGACATCTTCACCAAACTAACTTGGTGAAGAATGCCTCCCTAGTTGAGAGGGAGTATTGATGACTCCAGCCAAGACAATATTCAAGGTACTTCCCTGTAAGACTTGGCATGATGAAGAATATCTCCCTAGCTGAGAGGGAGTGTTGATGATTGCAGTTATGTGAGACATTCTCCAGCTTACAAACCTGTGAGATGTGGATCATTGCAGCTATGAGAGTCTTTCTCTTAGCTTACAAACCTTAGAGAAAGCCCCTAAGAAAGGTACATGGTTCCTGCCTGAGATAGAGTTGGAACGTAGAGATGACCTCATCCATCTAGAGAGTTGAGAAGAACTCCAGATGATTATCCAGTGGGAAAGGCGATATGTTGAGTTAGACGTGCATGTGGTTGAGCACAAGGTGAACATGTGAAATCCCAAAGTGTTGGGTGCATCGTCATGTGAACAGAAATGAAGATGATGTATTAGCCTCCTCTGAGCAGCAGAGTTGACGAGAAAACTCCAGATGATTCTCTTGTGTGAGACAGTGGGAAAGAAGATCTGTAGAGTGGACATGCTTGTGGATGAGCACAGGTGAACGTGTGAAGATCTGGTTCTTCTGTGTAATGCAGTGAACCATAGATATGACATCCCTATGGATGTGCCCCTAGTGGATGAGCACTAGTGGGTGTATCAGATCCTTTGCTAAATATTGTTCAAGAGTCAAACCTGCCTGTAACCCTAATTGTTATGTAAAGGTTACAGGTCGGCCCCACCTTAATGTAATTAGTAATAAGTGTAAAAGATAATTAATCGGGATAATATTAATTATAATGTGACTTAGAGAGGTCAGCCTTGTTGTGCCAATAGAAACTTCTGTTGACAAGTTTAGGTTAGTATAAGTAAAGGTAAATTCCCCATAGAGGAAACACATCTTTCAAGTAAGTTTGGAAATTTCAGTAAGTACACATTCTTGGGCGCTAGTCTTCTAGGGTTTGAGCACCCTCTTGTGTGCTAGGTCTTTCTTGGTGGTGAAGGTCTTTCTCTTGAAGAATATAGTAAAGGATTTGGCTGGGTTTTCTTCCCTTGTTAAGAAGGGTTTCCAAGGATACTTCGTGTGTTCTTGTGCATGGTGTTTCTTCTTGTGATCTTGGTTGTTGCAACATTATTGTCTATGGTTAAATTAAATGCTAAAATGAAATGAACTCCATGCTTAACCTAGCTTATTGAAAAATCAACACACACATCATCACATCTTGGTACTCAACCAAGAATCACCTGGTCCTAGACCAGGTTACCCCAGAACACATCCAAGGGCCCTAAAACACATTTAGGGTCTTATCCACCAAGGTACAAGACCCAGGATCAACCCAAGCGTTAAGCAAGGATTCCCTGGAACACATCCAGGGGCCCTAGAACACATCTAGGGACTTATATCATCAACCACCAAGGAACACATCCAAGGATCAATCCAAGCACTGAGCAAGGATTCCCTAGAACACATCCAGGGGCCCTAAAACACATATAGGGACTTATATCATCAATCACCAAGGAACACATCCAAGGATCAATCCAAGCACCAAGCAAGTATTCCCTGGAACACATTCAGGGGCCCTAGAACACATCTAGGGACTTACTGCTTGGTCCTTGACCAAGAACCCCAACAATATATTGGGGGCCCTCACTAGGGTCTTTTTCCATAGCTAACTGCTTGGTCCCAAACCAAGAACCCCAGGAGTGTATTGGGGGCCCTAGAACTCAACTAGAGTCTTAGCTATCCTCCAGAGAATGGCTCTTGCAGCTGCACTAATTTCAACAAGAAGTTCAGTTGGTCTATTTGACGAACTTTTCCCGCATTTTCATCCCTTCAAGGGCATTGTAATAAATGACTTTAGCATGAAATTTGTAAAAGAATATTGGCCACCTAATACCTGAGCACAAGTATGTACTTTAGAGTGTTTTTTTTCACTTGTTAATAATTTCTTGCCTGAGACATTAGTCGATTAATAATTTCTAAGTTTTGTCACTCAAAATCACCTCCAAAGTTGGAGTATGTACCAGTGGTTAGGCCTTGGCATGGTATAACCAATGTCTAGTGTCTAAATGTATATGAATTCATGCTAAGTCATGTCTATTGGGTCATATGGAAATTGCACTAAGTCCCCCCTAAGATTTTTTAAAGTTTTTTGTCAATAAAAAAAATTTCGTAAAACAAATAATTTTAATTGTAAAAGTCAATAAAGTCATAAAAGTGGCATCAGTTGTTGTCAGATGCCATGTTTGTGCTCATCTTCTAAGCCAGAGCACCTCCTAAACCCTATTCCCCTTTTGTTGAGGCAAAAAAGTGATTTTAATCACTCAAAATTGAATTTTGCTCTCAAAAAGGTAAAAGAGACAAAATAATTAAATTTGCTAAATTTTAGCAAACATGTCGATGACATGTTTCCTCATGTCTGGACTCTGGAGTTCCAGACTTGTGTGGTAGGTCAAATAGAGTAGAGGGAGCCTTGATTGAGTGACTTGGCATAGAGGTGGAGATCCCTATGAAGCTAGGTGCACTTCCCTTCTTAGATGGTGCACTTGCAAGAGAGAGTGCTAATCCCAATGTACAACTCGCCCTCACCCTCGCCTACCACTCCACTTCCACTCCCCCTCACCCTCACTTCACTCGGAATCACCCTCACATCACTCCACTCCACTCACCACTCACTCCACTCTATCCCCACTCCACTCATGTGCATCCCTCACTTAGCTAGGCGCACTCCCTCTCTTGCCATGCGCCCTTTTCTTGGAAACTTCACCATTTTCATTATAAAGGAAGGTCGACCCTCCTCATTTGAGTTAGTCAGAGCCTGGGGGAAAGAGCTTATGCTATTGTATTGTATATTTGTAATTTTCTTTCAAGTTTGAATAAAGAAGACTTTGGAGGTCATATGGTGGATGGTAGCATGGTGTGGATGTTGATGTTCATGGTTTAAATTTATGTGGTAATTGTATCTTGTTTACATGCATTTCAATTTGTAGATTGGCCTTGATAGGGGCACTATCACCCAATAGGAAAGATCTTCTTAACTAGCTTGGATAATAAGATCGTTTGTTACTTTACATATGCAGTTGACAATTTGCATGTTAATTTTGCTTAATTTCATGCTATTTAGATTTTGTGTAGGGAACACCGATCTTTAACAAGTTGTACATAAGTTTATCAAGATTGCAGGTCTTGATACTTGAAGTGGTGCCTGATTTGAGTGCAATCTTCCACATACTTCAAGATCTTTTGAGAACGAGTCCCTCATCCTTTCACTACAAAACCCAATAGCCCAAGATTCAAGTCTTGAAGAAAGGCTCTCTCTCTCTTTATCACCCTTCTAATATTTAATTTATTAGTTACTTGGTATATATATGCAAGCAATTGAATCTAATCTCTAAGGCTAGATCTTTAGTTTTTCTTATGCATGCATAGGATTTCTAGATCTGATTTTTATTTAAAGTTTACCTAATGAATCTAGATCTGATATAAGAAAAGATCCCATTTCGTTAAACGATTTTCTGATATTTTTAAAGGGTAAAATTTGATCTTTTCTTTTTTCTTTTTATTGTTGTATCTAGCATCTCAAGTGCCTAGTTACTTGTTGTCCCAACAGTAAGCAAAAAAAAAAATCAGCAATAAAGTTTGTTAGTTTGAAGTTGTTAGTTTCTTGTTTAATTTTTCAAGCAGTTTTGATCAATCCCCTAAGTTGTTCCAAAATCATTTTGGGCATCTTTTGGGGTATTCTTCTTGCTGATTTTTGCAGGTTCTTGGACAGCCAAGGAGAAGCTCTGTCCAACTCGGAGGATTTTGGAGCATTCAAGCAAACAGGAGCCCTCTAACCTCTTCAAAAAACCATAAATTCTTATAAAAAAAACATTTTCCTTTACTTGACAAAATTTGCAAGATATTGAAAATACAAAAGCATTTGTCTTTTGCATTTGTTTAGATTGCTTTAATTAGTTTTCTAATCTTTTTCTTTGCTGGTTTTTAGCAGGTCCGTCACAAAACAAGGGGATTCTAGCCCAAGTTGGACCCCTTGAAGACCAAGACTTTTAGAAAGTCTTTTGTAATAATTTCTAATAATTTGATCCATTCTATAAGGATCCAAAGTTCATAAAAAGCAAAAAAGAGAAATCAGTTTCTCAAGTGCAATAGGCATTAATAAAAGTGGGCCTCATAGTGCCCAGTTTTGTCTTCCCCTTTAGGGGAATAGGTGGTGTGGTTGTGTGCTTTATTTCCTTATGAGTTTCTTGTTTTTACTTTCCAAACACACAATCTAAGGGAATTAACCAATCAATCAATCACAACACTTAATTTCTTTTAAGCAAAGTAATTTTTTTGTTAGCTTAGTTTCGTCTTCCCCTTTAGGGGAATAGGTGGCATGGTTGTGTGCTTTATTTCCTTATGAGTTTCTTGTTTTTACTTTCCAAACACACAATCTAAGGGAATTAACTAGTCAATCAATCACAACACTTAATTTCTTTTAAGCAAAGTAATTTTTTTGTTAGTTTAGTTTTTCTTTTTGCATTTAGTAATTAGAAAACACTTCAATTTTCGCATTTTCTCTTTCAGTAGTTTTATCTTCTTGCTTTAAAATAAACCTTCCCCTCAGCTCCTCGGTGTATGCTATGAACCCTTGCGAGCCTAGCTCGATCCTGGGATTCATCAAAACCGGGATTGGTCAGTGCGGAGTAGTTTTAATTAGGGAAATCTTGATAGTTGCTATCTTAATGCGAAGGAAACCACATGAAGGGAGTGTGTGAAGTTAGACGAGAACTTTGAGATCTAGGTTCTCCCCATGTTGGACATTCGGCACCTTCATTGAACTTACTGGTGAAGCCTTGGGATTTCGGTAAGTTCTCAGCATATTTCCAAACAAAAAGATAGTCTCTAAAGAGGCTACACTTTTCTCATTAATCTACCTTCAATAAAAACTTAATAAAACACGCGTTCAACAACTACCCACGATACTTTTAAGGCATCGGTCTCATGTTTCACAACCTTTTTGCTTTATGAGCAGTATTTCATTCATGATATGATGATTGTCTAATAATCTCTTATTTACTTGCAGATATTGTATCCTTTACTTTATAGTGCATGCATCTTCTATGGTTAGACATATTTTATGTTATGAAGGCTTATCTTATCCATTGAATGAATGAATATTGAATGTTTTACTTGAATTGTTTTATTTTGCAATAAAATCCTAGAATGGTTTCTTTTGCTTAGATTAGCTTAAAGCCATAGTATTTTTGTTAGGGACTACCCCCCTTGGCTTCACTAGGAGTTGGTCTAAATGGAGGAGTCAAGGATCAAGTGACAGCACCTTGACTCAAGACTTGCCCCCAAGGACACACTAAGTGGATTGAAGATTTCTTCCACGATACCCCAAGTGTGTATAAAGGCGACAACATAGACTAAAACGACATGCCATGATCGTCCACTTGAGGGGATCTAGGTAACCTCTGACCAACACTTGTACATCAAAATCATCCCATCATGGCCACATACAAAGAAATCATCACACTTCGGGCGCATCGGAGTGGTCACATCTTGTGAAAAAATATAGGGTACACTTCAAAGAATTTGAGGTGTAATAGTATCTATAAACCGTCAATGTCAAATGATGAACTTTTGATAAGTTCATCCCATAATGCATCCACGAAATATTGATGATAAATCACCAAGATGAACTTTAAACAAATTCATTCTAGAGATATCAATCGGTCAAACAAGAGCTTCGATGGAGGGATTTGAATTCTCTTATTTGCATTGTGCCTTTTCCATGAGCTCAACTCTAGAGCATTGTATTTCCTTTTGGCATAATGATAGTTGTGCATAGATGATAGTTGTGCATAGATCATGGATCATTTTTGTTTCTTGTTTTTATAGGAGTGACCTTCACATTGCCACTTATGTACTGAGAAGTCCTATTGTACTACGTTTGGTCATTTGTTGGACATTAATAAACCTATCTTTTTATGGGCTTCGAAACGTCTTCTTTATGTTGCCTCTTTTTGTCAACATTGTCTTTATTTTTTAATTTTGATACTTACAAGCTTTACGATATTAATTTGACCCTAAAAGTAAAAATATTAAAACTTGCCTTTTATTCTCTTTGAAGCAATTCTCTCTCCTTGGGATCACTTGACTTTCCCTCTCATTGGGAAACCACAAACTTCGGCTCTAATCAAAGGTGTTTGAACATTTGTCTTTGATACCAATGTTGGCTCTTCATCAAAGAAAACACTGTGAAACAAAGAGAAAAAAGACAAAATAAAAAGTGATTTATGAATGTAGATTCATGTTTACAATGAATCCAATATTTATTTATACAAATGGTCATTGATGCGACTCTACATAACATAATCTATAAAATTAATCAATACACACATATAGCATTACACATGTTTGTCAATTGGATCTAGCTCATGTGGTTGTTGGATGGAGTGTTATCCTCCCCACCCACATTCTATTCCCATTAATGACATGTTGAGCTCATTATGAGTAAAATTGTTGAAACGGCTTCAAGTTGTGTTGCTGATCTGGGATTGTCCAAAGAAGAATCTAGGGTCTACCCTAGGTACCATCCTCGAAATGAGGGGAAGTACCCAAGGGTTTTCCCCAAGAGTTGTTACCTGGAAAAGAAGCATCACACATGTTTAAATAATAACATATTTATTTTACTCTTAATATTATCATATTTATTTGAGTATTGATATTAACCTAACAATAATTACTACTCTTTTGACTCTTGAATTTTACAATTTGATGTTCAATCTTTAAAGTTTTTTTTCAACTTTAAAATTTCCCTTTATGTTATCCATCTGTTAGTATATGTACCCATACACACACACACACACACACACACACACACACACACATAGTACTAACCATGTCCTCATAGAGGAATACCCATTTTTGGGGATTCGTATTGGATGCTCCATACACATGCCCAACATACCCTCATATCCATGTATCCATTCTTAATCTAAAAAATATCAGATGGATGAAGGATAAAAGGACTACATCTCCTCGTTGTCAAGGATGCCCTTCAATGAATGAGATACTTATATTTTGAAAAGCTGCCACAAGAAAAAAATAAAGAAAAATTGTAATATCATATGATTATGAATTATCATGTATGGTGCATATATGACCAACACAATTAATTTTGTTTCCAATACATAGAAATGAGAGAAAGTCAAACTAAACTGAAATTTGAATCATAAATTAAGACATTGTTGTCACATCATAGGCAACAATAATAGGAACATATTAATGAACCTAATGGATAGAACTTCTTTGCATCTTCTAAGAGATTAAAAACAAAATCAAAATGAGAAAGTCATATTCCAAAGAGAAAAGCACAGTGGAAACATGAAAATACTTCTCATCGTACAAAAAATAGAACAGTGAACCAATATTGCAACAATAATAGAAAGTCATGCTTTATAATAGCTATTGTGAGATCCTAGAGAAGGAAAAGCATTGGAGAAACATAGTTGCATTAATAAATACTTGCAAAGGGAAGATACGATAAGGTTTTCATTACTAACAAAATTGTATGCCACTACTAGATTCTACATGGACTCTACACCATGAGATGTCAACTACATTTATTTTTCATCAAATTCTATGTCCTAATACCTATCCTAAAAGTACACTTCCCAAATAGGAAAAAAATGTTAACAACTTCTCTCAAATTGGACATTGGTATTTCTATCTTCTTAAGCATAGCAAAGTTAAATGAAAATAGTACTCTATCAGATTGAAAAAGAAATCTTTCATATTCATCTCAGTCATCAAAGGAATCTATATAAGAAAACAAACCTGTAGAATGCCCTCGCAACTGACTCTAAGAGTTGAGCATAACCAATTGAATGTTGTGTCAAAGGGCCTTCACTGTCTATCTTTAGCTGGAAAAGAAAAAAGTAAAGGTATTCACTTTATATATGCCTGTGTATTAGGTTACAAAAGAAAATTAAATACAGTTTGTAAAATTGGGTTCACAAAAATGTTTATCAAATTTATCTTGTATCTGAGAAAGAAAGAGGAAAGACAATGAATATTTATTGCATCAATAATATAGACAATTGGATACTAAGTTACTAAGTTTAGAAACATTGTTGGATACATTAATTGAATACCAACAGCAACGCACCAAATCCTTTCTTTTAACGAAACCATGAGTACACTTGAATTACAATAAATGCTGTCATGATATATCGAATGTGGTTATTTTCTCGAAGTAGCCAAATCCCATGTTAGGCACTAGGGACCTAGTAGTTAGTGTCTTCCTAAATACAAAATGTACTAAGATGGTGTCAATCTACTATTAGGACCAAAATCAAATAAGAAACTAAAAATTGTGCACACAAGAAAATTCACAGTATCAATATCCATAAAAATATTGGACATCAAGGGAAGAGCTATGTGAGGAAGCAGGAATAATAAGTAGATCTAAAGGTGTTCTGCTAAACATGCATAGATACCTCAGTTTTCATTTTCCTCTTATCTTCACTCTACAGAATTATGTATTTGACTTCCTATTATTTGGTAACTTCCTCTAGCCAAGGATTTGGTAAAGAACATTGCCACGCAACATCATAAGCTAAGTTACCAGGATACGGATACGGATCCATCAGACTTTTGAAAAGCTAGGATCCAGTTACGGCGGGGCAATGGCAGGTACTTTATATATATCGAAGGAGGAAAAAGACTACAAGACTCATGGTTACAGCCCCAACCTCTCTTGATACAATCTGAAGATCCAGACATGTAGTGAGTACATGACATAGATTGACGAGCTCTTGGTCAATTAAAATTTTTATAATTTGTAAATATAAAACTTGATAAAAAAATTTAAAATATCAGATTTATATATATATATATAAAATAAATTAATATATTAAATTTGTAAATATATAAATTTTAAGTTATAGTTTAATATATTAATTATAAATTATAATTTAATATACTTAACTTAAGGTATGAGTATTTAAGATGTAATTAATATATATATACACTTTAATAACCGTATATAACCTTTTAATATATCATAAATTTTTATATTATAACCTTTTAATATATCATAAATTTTTATATTATAGTTATCAATATAGCCTAGTTTTGTTAATGTATAAAACTTTATA
>JZKD02S1439337.1:391422-401662 GCA_000966675.3 Picea glauca | reverse complement strand
TATATATATATATATATATATATAACTTATAAAAAATTTAATTGTTAAGTCTTCGACATTCACCATTAACCCGAGTTCCTTTGTTCTGCCCCTATGCCCGATGGACCAACAAATGATCATGAAGGCGGTGTTGCTTATGCCCGTGAGTTGGGAACCGATCAAGAGTTGAGCTATAGAGCGAAGGGGATGTTGCTTCGGACCTCATGCCCGCAATAAAAGGTTCAGGGATAGATTAATGCATTCGACATTCACCATCACGGAATTTGTAATTCACGCGTTAAAACATGTAATTAACGCATTAGACATTCACCATTCACCAATGAACGTAATTAAAACATTCAAAATCGCCATGGTTTTGTAGAAGTCGCCTCAAGTTGGGTTGAAACAGCTCCAGGGCATGGGATACGATTCCATTTTTTCCAGAAACGGTTGCATGTCGGATCCCACACGGATCCAGACGGATCCAGATCGAAACCACAGATACGCGGATCTTGAGTTGTACCCCCGCGTTTCCGGCATAGATGATTTTAGGGGCTAAATTTCACAAATGGGCTAATTTTCCATGGTTTTTACCCAAAAAAGATTCACCAATTTCCATTTTTTTCTAAAAATGATTCGCCCAAATTCCATAGAATAAAATTATTTTACCTTAAAAATCACCTAAGTTTTATAGAAACTATATGAAATCCTTAGAAATTTGAATATTTTTACAAAACTATCACCAAACATTTTGCATTTTGCATTTTGCATATTAAGGACTAGTAAGATTAGCCCAGGCTTCTACACTTTAATATAAATTTCCATCCTTAAAATTTTCCCTGGTTTCCGGTAAAATAGATCATAAGTAAAAACTCAACCAAAAGTTGAAATGAAGAGAAGCTCCTTTTTATGAGGTGGTACATGAAATTCATGCATCTTAGAAGATAAATAATTAATTGGCATTATCTTTTCAAACAAAGCATCCATAGTTTGAGACAAGATTCTACAAAACCTAATATTGCATGTCATATTTTGGCATTATCAATATAACTCCTATATTTTTCATATAGAACATCCTTAAATGGAATTCAGGATTCTATAAACTTGAGATGAGAAGTAATTATTTAACCCAATCATCATAATCCTAGGCTTTTCTAATAATTAGGATCAAGGTGTCCCTTGTTAGAAATATTATGAATGTGGATTGATCATACTACGCTTATAAATATTGTATGGGAACAACAAATGTTGTGACATACCTTGCAATGCCTTCATGTCCCATGGCACACTTTTATAATTATTATTTTGATAATAAATGTTAGTTGTATAAATGCATTATTTATATAACTCATGTATATTCTTTTACAAAGGAAAAATTTATGTTTTTTATTATAATCATAGTCAAAACAGCATAGACTGCTTAAATCAAAAAGCTTTACCAATCCAGAAAAAATCCACATGGTCCAGTGACGACAGGCTTGTTATGATCAGGTAACCTATGGGCATTATGGGTAGCTTGGAAACTACCAACAAAAGCCAACAAAACTAGCTAGATATCACAAATCTCCAAGGCAAAAGCTAGAAGATAAATCATAGTATAATCCCACTACATCACTTTTAGCACAAACAAGCCACCAAGGGAAATCATACCCCACGAAGAGAGGCAAAAGGGGGCTCTCATCTCAGGCAATACAAAAGAAAAAATCTTGCACAAAGCAACAAAAATAAACTGAATCCACCTATTCTTTCCTTTCTTCCCGGTGCTCTGAATCCTAGAGCTAGGCAGAGACGAAGAAGGAACCGTTATAGCACAGCCTTCAACCAGATCCTCTTATCATCCAACAAGATTGATGACTCGGCACTACTGGACAACGATCACAGTCTAGATCTAGACCACATTTGTCTGGAGTATTTGGGGTAGCCATCTTGGAAACATGAGCCATGCATAACTCTAGGAACATGAAGTTGAAAGCTTCCTTATCAAAGGTAAGGAAACCTTTAACCTATATGATCATTAGGATAGGTTGTCCAAGTACTTATCTATAGAGAAGTCCACCATTGACTGAAGCAAATTGATTCTACCATCCGAGGAATAAAGCATTACCAAGTCGCTCGTAGATGATACTATTTTTTTTGTTGAAGCATGCACTGGATCTAACAATGGGATGTTCTTCCCATCATTGCCACCCACCTGCACTCCATCTAGTCTCGATTTCATAAACAATGTTTCATCAACTTCCATATCCTCCAATCGATCCCCTTTATCCCCAATGTGTAGTATTTCCAAACCTCTTAGATCACACTTACAAAGAACCCTCCTCCATATGTTTCCTAATAATTTCTCTTTATCCCTCAAAAGCACATCACTGCCTACCTCTCAATGTTTTAAAACTCAGACTCGAACTCAAAATTGGTTGAGGGTCAACTTGGACTCCAACTTGGACTTAGATTGACTCGGACTAATCTAATTTCAATTACTCACATTACTAAAAATTACATAAAAATTTGAATTTTAATAAAAAGTATATTTTAAAAATTCCAAAATATTAGAGAGAAAATATGCAAAGTTTGCTCATGCATATACCATGTAAGGGTGAATACATCGAAATTTTCAAAATGGCACCGAGTGCAATACATATCAGTAACAAAATACACAACCAATGAGGCTCTAAATGGCCTCTAAATTGATGTATCTTTCTTGGAGCATATGGATGTATAAGGGTTCTTTCTTTGTGGACGTTGGTGTCAATTCCTGAAGCTTCTCTATCTTGGTTTCTATTTTGTGCATAAAGATTGATTGTGAAAGCTCAAGTCTTCTACAAACTAACTAGATCGATCCATTGAACTGTAAAATCTACCACTTGGAAGGAAGACATTTTGGGGTAACTCCTCTCCTTCTTCCTTTGTTAGTATGATAATTATTTGATGTCTTTCTTTGTCTATCCATTTTAGGAACCCTAGCAAGGGTATTGAATACGCTTATCAAGCTATAGTTGATCTTGGTGATGAAGGTTGCTCCCTTGAGGACCCCTCCTTGTAGGGCCTTGGTCTTCATTGTTAATCTTGATTAGATAAGAGATTATTTTTCCTCTTTGGTTCTAGTCTCTTATTCCTAATCCTTAGATAAAATAGACCAATTCTTAAGAGGGGTTTTCTTCTTGGCTCTGTTATCGCGCAATTTGTACTTTGATAGAAGGAAAGGTAAAAGGAAAGCAAATTGGCGTAACTTGAGGTTATCCTATCACTGTCACCTCAAAAGGATTCCTCTTTCTATTTAGGGTGGTAGGCATGTTATCGCACAGTTTGTAGTTAGGATAAAAGGCAAATGTAAAGAGACAAACTGGCGTAACTGAACCAATCCCACCTAATGTCACCTCGATAGGAAGGTTCTTTCTGTTTAGGGACGTAAGGCCCAGGGGAGATGTCCCCGGTGACCTGGGGTTTTGAGAAGGCAAAGGATTGAAGGCTAAAAGATAAATTCCCCCTCACAAGTCACCACCGAGCAGATAGTCTGGCTAACCAACCGATAAAGAGAAGTATAACCAAGAAAAGAGATGTACCTGCCCAAGACAAAGCAACAAGAGATATATATGTGCAAGCTTACTCGCTTGGTTAGTACTTCATATAATCAATGACTATCTGATATATAAGCAATTGAACAATAAATATTGACGAAGTCAATGTTTATATGATAGCAACGATGTACAATATCACTTCTTCAATAAATGCTAAAGGAATGTGGCATTCAATGTAACAATCAATTCTTCATTTAGATAATGCCTTAAACAACCATTCAATTGCTCATAAGCAAAACTTTGGCTGCACAATGATGTTAATAGAAAAAATATGACGGCAGCAATTAGTTAGTAGGGTTAGTTTTAGGCTAGGGTTAGAATAGTTAGGGTTTTGTTCAAAGTATTTGAAGTTGTTTTGATCAAAGTACTCACACGCTAGGCCTTAGATCAGTGCGTTCCTAGGGTAAATGGAGTCAAAAGGGGGATGCAAGTTGAAGGATCAAAAGATAATAGTAGGACTAAGGACGGGAGGGTTGAACCTTAAGGTGTTGCTATGGCAAGGCCTCAGGGATGAAACCCTCGGGGAGAGAGGCTCACTTTGGTGTAGGGGAACTAGGCCTCAGTGCTCTCTCCTCCTTCCTTAGCTCAATGGAAAAACGGCTAGCTCAAAAGATTGTAAAAGACTAAGACAAGAGGTTTTGTAGGTAACGTGTTGCTATGGCAAGGCTTTACCAAGCAAACCCTAGGGAAAATCGGCTCATCAAGGTGTAGGGGAACTAGGCCTTCATGCGTTTTCTCCTTCTAGGCCTTCATGCAAGGCTCTATCTCACTTCATAAAATGGCTTAAAATATTGACGGGGACATGAGACAAGGACCTACAATGTGTGCTTGTCACCTAGGGTTTATTCAGCAAATCATAACAAGAAATGCAAGAAAAACAATACTACAACCATTCAATTAAGAAGTTTTGCAGAAATTCACTTACATTTAACCAAGAAATCAAGTAGCAAACCCTAGTTGTAACACCTTCCACCAAGATAAATGCCAAAAATGCCAATAAAAGACTTACTTCAAAAAGTGTGCCTCACAATTTCAGCCAAGAACTCCAAGTGTAGCACAAATTTCAGACCTCACTAATGAGTGAGTGAAAGATGATCAAAAAATGAAGATAAAAACCCTCAATTTATACAGTACCATGACCTAATTTTACATTTTAGGTCATAAAAAGGTCGACAAGACCAAAATACTAAAATCATATTGTTTTACATTAAAATGTCAAAATGAAACACTAAGCAAGCAAAAGAGAGACATCATCCCCATTCTAGGGTGACGTTATCCCCTTCTAGGGAAAATGCAGCCTCCAGGAGCAAAACGTTAGCCCTCCATGGGATTCTCCAAGCTGCCACACATGCCAAACTACCCTGTCCATCTGCCAAAACATCCATGAAGCAAGGATTACGTCATAGACCTCATAGGTGACGTCCTAGGCCTTCCAAGGCCAACGTTCCACTGAAAAGGGGACAACTCCCCTAAGTCAAGCTCTGTCGGGGTGCCTCTGCAAGACGTCCTCCTTCTCTCTTGTGTAAACCACTTTGTCCTATCTCTGCCCCCTGTTGGTGTCTCGGCATCCATCGGGTGGGCTCTTCAGCCCCATGGAGGTCCAAACTGATCATCTCCCCATGTGTACCTGTCCAACGTGGTACCTGTCCATCGGGCATGATCCTGCACATCAACAGCGACGCCCTCCATGGGCTCATAAGTCACAGGGATCATAGCAATGTCAATCACATCTCATCATCAATATTATTAAACATGTGCATAAAACCCCTATTACCCCAGTTAAAAGCTCAAAGACATTATACAAGCCTGCAATACAAGTTTGGGGAAAGTGACAGGGCGTCCTATTGGGCTATTGTCCACTGGAAGAGGAAAGTTTTCGGAAGAGACTTCATCTGAGCCATGTAAGTGGGTGATGTGGATAAGGGATGTCCTGACAATGGGTGCAATGAAAGAAAGGGAATGCAAAGTTTTACCTGTGGGTGCCTTTGTAGAAGGCGAGCTGCATCTGTCCTGGATGCAATTTTTTCCAAGCTCAATTCATGCCTTTTATTCTTTATTCTTTGTTCTTTATTGCTTTTTCTTCAACAAGCTAATCAGGAGACACTGCCCTGGCGTGGTGACCAGTGGTGACCAGTGTTACCCACAAGTACTTTCACAGAAATGAGAAGGTTGGCTCATGATGAGACCCCCTTTCTCTTGGCCATGCAACCAAGAGTCACTACCCCGGCGTGGTAACCTACTGCTAGTAGTGTCATACTGCTAGGTACCCATGGACCTAATAGGTTGGCTCGTGATGAGACCCCCTATCCTCAGACTAGGTCTTGTTTTATTATTATTTTTATGGGTCCCTCTTGTTTCTTGCTGAGAATCCTTTTACTGCTTTCTCGGGGATCCCTGGGCGAAGCATCTCGAGGTTCTATTCTTAGGTTTTTATCTTTTGCTAGCTTGCTTTTACCTTCTGGGCCTTTAGCCCCTTCTTCCCACGACGTAAGGTGCAATCCTCAAATAATAGGTCAACCCAGTGCCCGAACAAGTGTAATGGGATAGATGAGTGGGAAGCAAGATGAAAAAGTGGTGCTATGACGGGAGCAGACGATGGCTTTTCAGAAATCCCCCCAGTGGCAATTCAAAACCTACGAACACAGGCTTACTAGGGCATTCTATCATTCCCCCCAGACATGATCAAGTGGGCAAGCATAAGATCCAAGCATTTGTTAAAAACAAAAGGAATTATATGCACATATTCAAAGGTTCTAAGGATCAGAGTGACACATACCATGATACCCGAACTCATTACCTCATGGAGAAAGAACCATCTCTAATACAAGAACAAGCCGATGGTGATGGATGTTGTTGTTGCTGACAAAGTAGAGGCGCTAAAAGGGAGAAAATATGGGCCCTCCAGGGCCATGCTAAAAGTCGATCCGGCTCTCGGTACTCCATGTCTAGGACCTATGGGCCTCGAGACATGATCTCCTAGTTATCCCTAAAAGTGGGGGATAACAAGGCCTAGGGGAAGCATCCTCGGTGACCTAGGAGTTTGAGAAGGCAAGGTCAAAATGGCTAATAAAAGATCCCCTCTCACAAGTCACCATTGATCAGAAAGTCTGGTTTTATAACCAATAAAATGATAATATATCAAGGTGTACCTTCCCGGAACAAAGCAACAAGAAACTATATATATTGCAAGTACAGCTTGTTGGTTAGCACTTCATAAAACCATAGACTTTCTCAAATAAAGCAATTGGTTGATAATGATAAAGTAAACAGAAAATTATAACAGCAAATATTAATGAGGCAATATTTCACATTAAATGCTTTTAAATGGCTTCAAAATGACTAAGAACCATCAACCATTAAATCATAATACTAGCATTTACTAGAAGCAAACAAGACAATGTATTAATCAGCCTTTTCAATTGCTTTGATAAGCTTTTAATGTTGCAATTAATGGTTGTAGCTTACTTTAGTAACAACAGCAATAATGTCAGTAGGTTAGGCTATTCTAGTGTTAGAAATGGTTAGTAGGAAACTTCAAGGAATAAGTTTTGATGGTTGTTTTGATCAATCACTCAACAAGAAGACTTAGACTAGTGCTTTTAGGGCAAATGGAGTCAATAATGTGGCAGCAAATGTTGAAGAGAAATAATGATTGTCGGAGAGTCAAAGACAAGAGAGATTGATAGATTGGAGTGTTGGTAACCCAAGGCTCCAATTATCAAACCCTAGGGGAAACCAGCTACTAAGGTGTAGGTAACCCTAGGCCTTAGTAGATTTCCTCCCTCTTTAACTCAATGATGAAGCAAAAAATCGGCTAAGATGAAGCAACGGATACTAAGGTGTTGCAATGGCAAGGCCTTAGCAAATGCTTCAAGAAAATTGGCCTCTTGACAAGATCTAGTAGGTGAAGGCTTTTAAAGCTAGGACGATAACATGTGTTAGTCTTCCTAGGGTTTAATCAAGCAATTTCATAATCTTTAATGTAAATGCAAGATAAATAAGACTATAACCATTCAATTAAGAAGAATTGCAGAAGTATCACTTACATACATCAAGAATCATCAAGAAAAACCCTAGTTGAACACATCCACCAAGAAACTTGCCAAAATACTCCAAATTTAGCCTTCCTCAACAAGTGCGCCTAAAATTTCATCCAAGAAACACTAGATAGGGAGCAAATTTCAGTTCTCACAAGTGTGAGTCAAAGATGATGAAAAATAAGAGTGATTTTCCCCTTATTTATACAGTTACAATGACCAGAATTAAGTCAAAAAGGTTGACATGGCCAATTACACATAATATCCAATTTTTACATTAAATGTCATAATAAAAGTCTAAATCAAGTCGTAGAGATGACATCATGCCATTTTAGGGTAACGTTAGGCCCTTTTAGGGCAACGTTGGCCTCCTGGAGCAAAACGTTAGGCCTCCTTGGGCCTCGGGATCCTACCACACGTGCCACTTGGCACACAACTGCCTCCAAAGTATCCAAAACGTTGGGTGATGTCATGGGTGACCTAGGTGACGTCATGGGCCTTCCAAGGCCTACATCATGGTGAAAAGAGAAAGACTCCCCTGGGTCCAGGCCTGCCAAGTTGTCCCTGGTGGAACGTCCTCCTCTCTCTCTGGTGCAAACCCCTAATCTGTCTTTGCCCCTGGTTGGGGTGTCAGCATCCATCTGGTGGGCTTTTATCCCCATGGAGGTCCGAACTAATCATCTCCCCATGTGTACTTGTCCATCAGGTGTGGCCTTGCAACATCAACAAATACGCCCTCCATGGGCTCATAAGTCACAAGGATCATATCAATGTCAATCACATCTAATCATCAAGTTATTTAAACATGTGCATGAAACTCCCTTTACCCGGACAAGTGCTCCAAGACATTATACTATTCTACAAGCCAAGTTTGGAGAGGACGCCAGGACATCCTATTGGGCTAATGCTCATTGGATGTGGGATGTTCCCGAGTGAAGTCAAATCCAGGCCATGTAAGTGGATGAGGTGGTAGGGGATGTCTGGGAAATGGGTGCAGTGATAGCAGGGAAATGCATGGCTTACCTGTGGGTGTCTCTGAAGAGGGTGAGTTGCACCTTGTCATGGATGCAAATGTTTCCAAGCCCATTCATGCCTTTTATCTTTTCTTCTTATTGTTTTTTCTTTCAAGAGCTACTTAGGGGACACTGCCCTGACATGGTGACCAGTGGTGACAATGTTACCCACAAGCATTTCACGAAAATGGGAAGGTTGGCTCGTGATGAGACCCCCTTTCTCTTGGCTATGCCACCAAGAACCACTACCCTGGCGTGGTGACCAGCTTAATGGTAGTGTCATACCGCTACATGCCCATGGACCTAATAGGTTGGCTCGTGATGAGACCCCCTATCCTCCAACTAGGTATTGATTTATTATTTTTCATGGGTCCCTCTATTTCTTGCCGAGAAGCCTTTTATTGCTTTCTCGGGGATCCCTAGGCGAAGCATCTCAAGGTTTCATTCTTTTGGATTTTATCTTTTTCCAGCTACTTTTACCCTCTGGGCCTTTAGCCCCTTCTTCCCACAAGGTAAGGTACAACCCTTGTATAGTTTGGCCAACCCAATGCCCGGACCAGTGTATGGGATGGATGAGCGGGAAAAAAGATGAAAAGTGGTAAGTATGGTGGGAACAAAAGATGACCTTTCATGAATCCCCCTAGTGGCAACTCAAACCCTATCAGAACCAGCTTATTAGGGCAACCTGTCATTCCCCCCAGGTGTGGTCAAGTGGAAAGGCATAAGGTCCAAGCACACGTTAAAAGAAAAAATAATTAAATGCACATATTCAAATGTTTTGAGAATCAAAGTGACACATACCATGATACCCGGACTCATTACCTCATGGAGCAAGACCCATTTCTGTTGCAGGACCAAGCCGATGTGATAGATGTTGTTGTTGCTGACAAAGTGGAGGCGTTGAAGAAGAAAAGGATGGGCCCTCCAGGGCCATGCTCAAGTCGATCTGGCTCTCGATACTCCATGTCTAGGACTTGTGGGCCTCGAGACATAATCTCCTTAGTTACCCCTAGGTTAGGGGATAACAGGCTCCATAAGCCCCTTTAATTCACCTTGACTCCATTGCCATTGTTGGATTTGGCACTGATCTCTACTTCCTTCCATCACCTTTTTTAAAATCCTAAAAAACCACAAAAAATTGTTTTACCAAAGCTACCTGTTGACCGCCCATTTAGCAACGGTGGTCAACTCATGTGCCATGAAGTATTCATCTATGTTGAAGACGTTATTGGTTCTACTTGGGTATCTGATACCCCAGCATCAAATTTTTGTAATCGAAATTTCCGCACCCCTGCTTGGGTTAATAATGTAATAAGTCTGCATGGATCATAGTTAGGTCAAGTACCTTGGGTGCTCCATTGGGGGAGTTCCTTTCATCGAGGGTTTTTTATCCTCAGGTTGTCGACCAGAAAAGCTCCTGGCCCACTTCCCTTGAGTTTTTCCCTCCATATGACTTCCTCCAAAGTGGTGGAAGGCGCTTTGATGGTGTCATTCTTTGGTAACCTTGTTAGGAATATTGTGAATGACCATGCCAGACAGTGTAGAAAGTTTCGCGGAATTTCGTCGAGTCTAGATAGGTTTTTTTTAATTAATTAAATTTTTAATAATTTAATTAATTAATTAATTTTTGAGCTTA
>JZKD02S1439337.1:328421-348468 GCA_000966675.3 Picea glauca | reverse complement strand
GCGAAATATTCGGAAGAAAATTTCGGCCAGGTGAAAATGTCGGCGACACATCCGAAATTTCCGATATAACGCCGATATATTCAACACTGGTCTAAAGGTCTATGTTTTTTCATTCGGCATATGGAGTCAAGTGGGTAACACTTGGAGGTTGAACTAGAAGAAGAGGAAGAAGTAGAGTCTACTCCCTGGGATGCCAGCACGTTCGAGACTTAGGTAAGACCTTGAGGTGGGCCTTTAGGTTAGACTTTGAGGAAAAGGAATCTAGGGTGCAAGCATGTTGGGCCCTAGATGTTGTATCCCTTCTAAAGGCCCCACTTAAATCAAGGATTAAATGTCTAAGGTTAAAACCCTAAGTTGCAAGCATGTTTGGGCCTTAGGATTTTAACCCTAGCAAGGACGTCTCACAAACTTGGAAAAATAGAACCTTGTGAGGAAGACAAGCATTGATGTCTTCCTCCTAGGGTTTCAACAAGAAAAAGAAACTTGAAAGAAGATAGCAATTAACACGTTCAACATTAGCAAGAGACAAGAAATTGCAGCAAATTGCTTACTCCTTCCAAGTATCTAAACCATTCAAACCCTAGTTGTAGAAATATCCATCCAAGAGAACAATAATCATCCACAAAATAATCTTTCTCCGAAAATGCGCCCAAGTATGAGATGTTACAATAAAATTACATGAATTTCAGACCTCACAAGGGAAAAAATCAATTGAGTTATGATGATCCAAATGAAAGGAGATGCCTCTCTATTTATATGGATAGGCTCAACCTCCTCTCAAAGTAAAATAATATTTTTTTTAAATACAAATTTCCACTAATTCAGCCTAAGGAGGGGCAAAAGTCCTCTTCACTAATTAAAATAATCTAAATGATACAAAATTTGGGCTTTTCATGCCACTTGTACAAAATCAAGGGGCCTAAAGCCCTCAAAAGGTGACACATCATAAAAAATGTCCTTTTTCCCGTAGCATCCAGCCTCCAAAAGCCCTTCAACACTTTATTGGCTGCTTAAAATCAGTAAATACGATCTTCAAGCTTTCTCCAAGTGGGCAGGCTGGGTCCCTAAGTCTTCTTCACCAACCAAGCAACAACCAAATCCTTCCTCTTTACTTGGATGTAAGTGCTCCAAGCTGGTGTTGTATCTTCCATGTCATCACCCAAGCACCTTCCAACGTGGAGCGTCACTCATATATATGTGGCAATCAACACTTAACCATCACAATAATGGAGCGCCCCTCATCCTTTAAAGTCTGCAATCTTGAGCCTGTTGTACAATATTTCAGATGAGAAATACAGTGCTCTTACAGGGAAACCTCTTTCTTGCAGATTAACAACCTAAGGGCATCTTGTCATCTTGTCATTTGCAGGTCGAAGTACTTTATCTGCTTCTGGTGATGATCTGTTCTCCAGCAACACGCCTTTACTGGTTCCTTCAATGATCTGTAAGATCTCTTTAGTAGAGACATGTTTATCCCTGCTCTGTGATTGACAGTACCCAATATTGTAACTTGCACAGTGAACCTACTGTTTATTTGCAATAAGCCTCGCATGTATACATGTTATCTTCACTTGCTCATGTGCCAGACATATAAAAAAACTTAAGATCTTTTTTATGTCCCTGATGATGGGTGGAGTGTCCACTCAAAACGTTGGACATTTTGAAATCTGACACAGTTCTTTCCAGAAATTTTCTCAGCAATTTAAGCTATTTTCATTCGCCCAACCAGCATGCCAAAATTCACTCAAGGCAGCCTGAATCATAATCGCTACATGCTCTGCTCAACACTCCAGTATTCTATAACAGAAATCTCAGATTGCAGGTCAGATTTAATCATTCTCGTCTTATTATTTTCGACTGCTTGAGGCAGTGCTCAATTTCTTCTGAGTGTATTCCGGATTTGAAACCTTCAAACCATCAGGATCCATGCCCTTTTGCAGATTCAAACTTCAGATGCATCTTCTAAATGCCTTTCCATAGGTGCAAAATGTTTAGTTTTCAAACAAATACTGTCGTGAGACTAGGGTGCGCCCTTTAACTTGGCATAATTCAGGTCCAGAGATCCCATCTTTCACACAAAAGTCAGATAACACATCAACCATCCCCTAATGCTCTGCATGTTTCCACATGAAATTGTTTCCAAAGGTAAACTGGGCGGGCTAACCAACTCTCCCAGATGCTCTGTACCTAGCACCTCCAGAAGAGCAAAGAAAAAAAATTTAATTTTTTTTTAAATATTTAAATATTTTAAAAAATTTTAATATTTTTTAATATTTAAATTTTTAAAAAATATTAAAAAATATTAAAATATCCCAACAAAACATTGAGTTCTTGTTCCAAGGGAAAATGAACAGAGTACAGAGCACAGTTGACGTTGCATCATCACGAAATTCACAACAGTTCAGAAGTCCCTATGCTGAGACAAACCCCACAATCATTTGCACAGTGGTAAACACCAATTTTGGAACAGGAATTTTGAATTTAGACTCCTTCAGGGCTGTGCCATTCAAACGAATCATTCTTTGGTGATTGCAAGATCAATACCAGACGAGGCCAGGTATGCATTTGCAACCTAGTGGGATCGATGCCACCACACCAGCTCATTTCCCAAATGCCAAAATGGTGGGTAACAGGAACCATTTTCTTCAAGGTCTAGTCATAAGGCCCAAGAGTGTTTGCGCTTTAGGGTTTAGACCTAATCCTTCTCATTCATCTAGTTCAATCTTCAATTTTGTGCATGTTTGACTCCATAAGCCCTAGAGGACAACGGCACTAGTCTAGAGTTGTTTTGTGGTGAAAGTAGTATTTAAAATCAATATTATCACTCTCTCAAACATTCTACTAACTTTCCTAACCCTAATTCTAGCAAACAACATTATTTATAGCTGCTGTTACCAGAGTTTGCTACAGCCACTGAATTTTATATTAATTTGCTGCATACACACTTGGAAAAGTGACTTAAGCTACTTAGAAATTTCATCTAGCAATTGAATAATATTGTACATGTTGAAGACTTAATTTTCATGATAATTTGTTACATTTCTGAGTGCTATTTCTTGCTGTTGCAAAACATTAATTGTTGTTGTACACTTGTTTACTACTATAATTTGCAACAGCCATAGCATTTATTGATAGGCTAGTGTCCAAGGGGTCATTATTGAGCTATATAACTTGGTGATTGTCTATATTATGCTGAAAACTATTTATCGTCTCATACAGGTGAAACAGTTACCTTGCTACCTTTCATTTCCTCTCTTAGACCTAGACCTAACCATCATGTGACCAATATAAGGTGTTGTAGGCTTGGCTAATCTTGCTATTTGATCCCTTGAAATCACCAGGGAAGCCTCCCTTGTGGTGGACTTCCTTCCATCACTAAAATGAGGGAAGTCTCTACTTAGGTGACAGTGGTAGATTCTTCCAATTGTTACACAAGATTGGGATCTTGTGGACGACTTTGCACAAGTACAAATCATGTGATAACAGGCCTATTGAATATGTCCTTCAACATAAATGGCTTTATCAAATCTTGTTCATATTAGCTGCTTTTGTTCAGTTGGTGTGTGAGAACAAATTTATAATGTTGAGAGAATGGCAAGTGTACTAAGTTAGATAAATCATCATAAACCCAACATGGAAGCCCTACACGACCTTTCCTTTATAATAGAATACATGGCCAGCTTATAGACATTAAAAGAATCTGGCAAAGCTATAAGCTCCAGAATTGACAATTTGCTCATCTGATGATTCTGATTGTAAAATATATTTACATCAACTTCAACAATACTAAGAACTGTCTTCCACAACCCAGACAAACAATCAATTACATTGTACTCAGCCAAATATCCACTTATAGCTATATGTGCAAACAACCCATAGGACATAAGAGATGCAATAATATCGAACTTACAAGAATTTCAATAGCCTCATAGCTGGACTTCAACAATCTTTCCAAGGACTTATTCAGCAGCTCTCTGTTTGGAACTGTATTAAGAACAAATGCAATTGCACTAATCACATCTTCTTCTTCTTGGAGATGTAAATGCATTTCTTCCAGACCCTACATGGTCCAAACACATAATCAAAAAGTAGTAAAAATTGGAATGACAAACAAAAAAATAACTGAATCACATCGAATCTCAAAAGTTAGGTCATCAAAAAATATGATCAAAAGTTCATCACTTACAAAGCAAAAGCATGTGAAGAATCTAACAAATCTCACTGTGATCACATCATCCACACAGAATACAGCACCAATAGAATACCTCATTAATAAATACTCGGGATCTAGACTTAAGCTAGAAAAGAATCAAAGAGGGGGTAATGCCTATTCTTCACAGTGAACCTTCAAAGAAGTGCTAGAAACTTATTCTTCACAGTGAAAAAACCCACCTGCACAAATTAGTTTGATAGCTACTACCACTCCTTAGGTAGTAGCAGTAACTATTGTAATGAAAGACTGTACGAATTAGTGGTGAATGTCGCTCTAGCTACAAATCACCACAACTGCACTTTGTAACATTTAAAAAGTTCCTTCTATGCAACCCCTTATCCAACATATTTTATCTGGAAAGCATTTTCTCAGAAAAATAGATTTTCTTTCCAAGTGCAGACAATCACTATGAAAAAGGCTCTTCCAGTTAGTGACAAGTTGTTCTAAACAATTTTGCCTAGCCTCAGAATCTAGTGTCGACCTTGCTTGGTTATTCAAAAGTCGTAGTACCATTTCCCTCCAACCATTTAATCAACCAGTAAATGCATAAAACTTTCACTAATTCAACAAGCGTTTAGGCATGGAGAAATAAACATGCTAACTCCCATGAACGTGCAAAACATACATCCAGTTTCCTTTCTGAAACATGTTGCCAGATAAGCATTGGCCCATCTAATGCTGCATCTTATTTTTAGGTAACGTTAGCTTCTCTATCAGAGAATTTTAGACTATTTGACTCAAGTAAAATTTCTAACTGCTTGAACTCTATAAGCCTGTGTTTGCCAAAGCTTATCCAGAAATAGTCATGATCATATTAATAGGTCAATGTTAAGCTGGAAAGTGATATTACTATTTTTCAGACTAATCTACAGGCTCATCTGCAGACAGTCAAGAAGCTATGCATTTACTGCTTGAAGCAAATTTCTGATTGTGGCGGTGCCTATCTCGTTAAATAACCATTCAGAAAACCTACTTGCTAACATACAACCTTTGCACTCACCAACTCCTTCGGAATGATGGTTCCATCACATAGACTAGAGCTACATAAATGGCTTAGAAGGCCACTACTACAGGCCATAAAATCAAATAGTACGGGCTTCATTCAACTACTATAAAGATGCACTAATCAATTGTATTTTACAGCACCCTATATGCATTTAACTTTAAACTAGTGGCTCAACTTTGTAGATAAGATGTCTAACCAAAATCTATAACAAAATTGATATGAGGTGGTTCAACTCTATGGACAAGATGTTTCAACCAGTGTTACAAAAATCGTTTCGGCGAAAAAATCGCCGGGGTTCAGAAAACATCGTTTCGTAAAAATCGACAAAACATCGGCAATATATCGGCAAACTTAAAAAAATACAAAAATATTCATTTTTTTTTAATTTTTGAAACATTTACAGCAACAATAGCATCAAATAGACAGATTGCCACATGAATATGGAAAGAAAACTGATATATAAGATATATAAGATGTCTAGTGATACATCGCACATAAAAAATGAATCATGTCTTGATTCTTGAGTCATCAAAACATATAATAAATGTATCTCATGATCGTCATCATGACTCATGAGTCATCTACAATGAAATCAAGTAAATAAACTATCGATTCCCTCTACCCCTTTTAAGAGCAAAGGTAATCGCTGTAGAAAGTACTTTTCCTTTAGCACTAGGAGTAGGTGCCCTTGAGGCATGTGCGCCTCATACTGGAGTCAAACGTCCTCTAGAAGAACTAGAAGACCCTCGAGACAGATGTCCCCTAGAAGAAGGTATTGGTAGAGGAGGTAGACTGCTAGTGCTACCACTGGGCCTATCTCCCTCTGACTGTGACTATGGCTCTGCTGGCGGCATACTTGCAGACTTGGCGTAAAACTAAATATCCTCTGGAACATCCTGATCCAAGTCCTCAGAGATACCATGATCATCACCAATATCCTCTAGCCAATCAAGGGTGGTGTCAATAAGAAGTTCCTCAACCTCCACACTCCATGCAGCAGTGGTGTCAATCCCATCCAATGAAATGGCCTTCGCATCAATTTTTATCTCAAGCTGCTTCACCCACAACCTAAGATTGTAGTAGATGTAGACCAAATAATTAAGGCGTGAGGTAGACCAAATCCACAAATCTGGCCCTTGAATCCACAAAATCCCAATGGCAAACTCTTCCTTGGCTGGTTGAATGGCTTGGTTCTCCTCCTTGGCTCTCCTCCTTGGCTAAATGCACAAATAAAACCAAAAAAAACCCTCACGAACCCTTAAACGCACAAACTTTTTTACACAGGCGATTTTTTCCATTGACCCTCGATTTTTTCAGAAAAAATTGTTTTGGCCAAAAACTCGCGATTTTTGCCGATTTTGGCGATTTATCGCCGATTTTTGTAACAGAGATTCCTAATAGATGTCCATCGAAATGGTGGGAGGATTGCCCGAAGTTTGACGGTGATCCATCTTCAGCCATTGCACGTATTGTGAAATTTTCCAAATACACTTCCGAGGCAAATGTAATACATGAAGATGTGCTAATAAGACTATTTTTATTATCTCTAGAGGCAAGACAGAAGAAATCGGTCAAGCATGCTTGCAGTCCAAAGAGTATATCCTCTATGGCAGTTTTCATTCGAGAATTTCTCAAGCATTGGGGACCGAGATTTCGGAGATTTGAAGACAATCTTCAGGATCTTGAGGAAGCCCTTTTAGAAGAGGGATTTTCCTTGAACCCTATTGAAAGTGTTGAAGACATAATTAAAGAACAAGCGGCTGAGGATGATTGTGACAATGATCATGAGGTTATGGATGAAGAAAGTTGCCAAGCACTCAAGGAGAGCTCTGAGGAAGATAGGAAGTTTTGTGAACAGCTGGTTGAGAATTCTTGTGATAGGAATTTCCTGATTGGACTGTGAATACAAAGAAGGGAGAGATTTGACGCCATTTTACAGGACTATCAAGACGATCCCACCGACTTGTTGGCCCAAGAACTTCTTGAGGCATATAAGGCAGTGAATTTTCTATTTTTATTATCTCTAGAGGCAAGACAGAAGAACTGGGTCAAGCATGCTTGCAGTCCAAAGGGTATATCCTCTATTGCAGTTTTTATTCGAGAATTTCTCGAGCATTGGGGACCGAGATTTCGGAGATTTGAAGACACTCTTCAGGATCTTGAGGAAGCCCTTTTAGAAGAGGGATTTTCCTTGAACACTATTGAAAGTGTTGAAGACATAATTCATGAACAAGCGGCTGAGGATGATTGTGACAATGATCGTGAGGTTATGGATGAAGAAAGTTGCCAAGCACTCAAGGAGAGAACTGAGGAAGATAGGAAGTTTTGTGAACAGCTGGTTGAGAATTCTTGAGATAGGAATTTCCTGATTGGACTGTGAATACAAAGAAGGGAGAGATTTGATGCCATTTTACACGACTATCAAGACAATCCCACCGACTTGTTGGCCCAAGAACTTGTTGAGGCATATAAGGCAGTGAATTTTCTATGTGCTGCTGTAGCAAGAAAGTATTGCAGCAGGGAAGGCTCTTCGAACCTGGATCAGTCATTCACCTTGTCTAGGGAACTGTTAGAGATTGACATAGCTGAAGAGGAATGGGGAAATTTTGAAGAAAACACCTTTGAACAGCCTTATGCCACTGTTCAAGAAACAAAAGATGAAGCCTATGAAAATGATGGTGCTGGTATCCTGGAGTACCACAAGGATTTTCATGCTGGTGCTTCAGGTTGTGATGATCAATCTGCTCCAAAAGAAGTTTTGAGCCCAGAACAGAGTTTCTAAACTCAATGTATTTATTCAATAACTATTAGTTGTAAATTATCTTGCTATTACACACATGCATTTATAATATGAGTTTCTAGCAAAATTGTAAAGTGGAGATAACAGTATATTGTCAAGGAACTAGTCTACTATAGACTACCTAACAAAACAACTTTCTTCACATGCTACTTTACAAAAATGAGTTTTGTTGCAAGAGTTTACCAAAAATTTCTAATATAATAATAGATAATAAGTGTCCAAAAACATCCTAAGCCTACGTATATATGATCAGTGGACTTGGCCAATGAGGATATAATTTATAAAACGATATTAAGTGTTTTCATCATCAGATGTTTTCACGATGAGAAAGAATTTCAAGTGCTCCATGGGGTGTTTGCATTGTGTTTTAACTTTTTCCATGACTCTAAAACCGTTTGAACACAAAAATTCTGTTGGGGAATACAACAATACATTTACAGGCCAGAACTTCATTGGAGAGCATTTAGACTATTTCGGTTATTCTTCAATATTTATGTCTATTTTGAAATATGAAATAAATTTCAGTTCATTATTCATTATATACTTCAGCAGCCAGCTAATGTCTGTAAAATTTAATTTTAAATTTTTTCATGAAAGGAAAATTCCCTATTTTTATCGTAAGAGTTTGAATATTTATGTATTTTTTTTAAAGTCAAGTTATTACTAAGTTAATAAGCAGACTCTGCACTTGGGGTTTGTCAAGGCATTCTCCAGTCTGAGTGTTGCAACTTTGCTCTGTCATTGCATTATGTAATAACAAATATTTCTGATACAAGATTGTAATAAGATCTAAGATTGAGGAAAAAATAGATTCTTCAGCTTTTCATATAGTACTTGCCTATTTTAAAATATCATATCGTAATTAATTTTTCTCACATCAGGAACACAAAAATATAGTGCTAAATAACCTGCCAATGATAGACAAATTGTATTTTTAGTGCTCATTAATATACCATCTCATAGCCATATTCTTCTTGTAAGTGTCCAGCATTTCTAGAAGAGAAATTATTTTTTACTTACTAGGATTCATAAAAAATCTCCACGAAGCAAACTTCCAATCTTTTTCCACTACCCCTCATACTGTGATAAGAATAAAGTTATAATACAAACACTAACCACAAATAAAGATGCAGAAACATAAATAGATTCATAAGAATTTGCTACTGCTGATAAAAGTAATAGGTATCCTCCCATTAATTAGCTATATTCTGCAAAGTAAATCTAGGAATTCATCTAAATCCAAAATTAGAGTTTATGATAAGTAAGATTATATATTCATTACCTCTCCTATCCAAAGAAGGACATCCAAATTTGATGGTTCAGCTAGAATTTTGGAAGCATCTTCACAAACTCTCCGTAAGGCATTAGCACATGCACTGGCAGCCACAGGCCGGCCAAGCCCTGAAGCCAAAAATAAACTGAAAGAACAGTATAAATACACAAGTGGCATCAGCCAACTCTTATTTGCATGGTTCAATGCTTAAAATGTTTTACACCGATATCTATCCACATCAATAGAAAAAAGCTATATACCAAGCATCACTTCCAACTTTGGTAAATTTTCAAAGGTGTGATATTTCAGGTTTAGATCCTTACAGTAAAGGTACAATAGCCTCGTGAAAAGAGCAAACCCACTTTGAGTATGACCCCACAACTTCAGCAATTGACTTTTGCACCTGGTCAAACAAAAGATGCTCACAAGTCCTTTTAGAACAAAAAATTATGCCAATCAACATATAAGTAACGTCCAAGCTAATCAAATAATGGGCCTTGGACACTTCAAATTTTAGAATTAGAATATAATATACACAAATTTCAGTACAAGAAGAAACAGTTTTTGGGAAGAAAGACAAAATTAAAATTTGAAGAGGAATAAAATTAAGCTAGAATACCTTGCTATTTATTGTTTTAACTTTTACCACAGCATGAGAAAAGAGATTGTTACACTTACCCAACACATAAACCCTGTTAGTCCACCAGAGGAGTTATTCGACAGAACCATCACCAAGTTCATTAAGACTGAAAAGTCAAAAGGTTGTGCATCCTGCAAAACTATCTCCGCTGCCTGAAGTAGGGAAAAATAGTATGAAGAATATCAATTTAGTGTTCGTGCATTTCAAGTACTGCTCTTCAATAGCTAAGACTGGAAATTCAAAGTAGTCACACAGTGGAAAATTGTTAATTATTGAGCTTAAATAGATAACAGAAGTCAACAGTAGTTTTCTTTAACCTTTAAAAGATAAACAGAAGCATAAGAATCATTGGAAGAACAGCATTCACAGAGTGAACAAGTATTTATCCAGGGAAACCCTCAAGGGGAAGAAAACCCACGTAAAGTCCCTTTCCAAATAGGAGCTCCAGAGAGGAGGATTAATGGTCTAAACCGCCTCGTTAGACTATAGCAAGGGCCAAAAAGGGGTAAACATGGTTACTAGAGGTCACTCCAGTCAAAGGTGTTATATTTGGAAAGTGACATTGAGCTAAAAGTGGCTAAAAGTGCTTTTAAGCCAATTTGAGCTAAAAATAGAAGAGACGAGCTAAAATTAGAAGTCAACAACGAATTAGGGTTTCAGGCAGCTATAAGAGAAGGTTCAGCGACCTAATTCATCATTATAAAGATTTTGACTTGTCATTGAGGAGAGAGGCGCATCTCAGGAGAGATAGTTCAGTGGATTCCACGAGGAAGACAACAGTTGGGTGATTTCGGTGTTGAGAGACACACCCTAGCCACCGGGAAGATCACACAGGTTTTCCATCATTCTTCAGCAGCAGTTACACAGATTCCAGCAACAAGGGTGCACTTATTCAGGGTGAGGGCGCAGCTTCTAAGGAGGTTCAGTGGATCGACTTGTCCCTTTTAGGGAGAGTTCAGAGATTCCCCTCCGACCCAGTTGAGAGGAAGGCAAGGTACATCTTTTGCCTAGTTCCTCATCAGATTCCAACGGAGGGATCATTTGGGGCACACTTTCCAGACATTGGGAGTGCAGCACTTGGGGAGGACACATTCGGGGTTCCCAAGGGATCATCAATTCAGATTCGGGGAGATCCTTCCGACCCAATTCCCAATAGACATGGGCAACCAGTTTGAGACACACATCAGCCGATTCTAACGGTGGAATCACTAGGGCACAGTTTTCCAGAGCAGAGGGGGCGCATTACCCCTAGGGGGATCCATCTGGGGACTAGATACACCAGTTGAGGCCCAAACAGTCACCGGGACTGTGAGGCAGAGCAGGGTGCATTGTTTGGGACAGTTTCTAGGCATTCCCGAGAGGTATAGCCACCAAGGCTAACTTTCCAGACTTGCAGCAGTTGTCGTACGAGCTGGCATATCCGCAGCAATTCTTCATCTCATCAATTGCATTCCACAGCATTCTTCGGGTATCGGGTATTATTGTTTTAGTTGCTTTTGTATTCCAGCTAAGATCCTTTTGTCATTGATCTAGCCGAGTGATTCATTTTATTCAATCACATTCAACATTTGTACTCCACGGAGATTTCATAATATAAGCTTTGCAGTCTTTTGTAGTCATTATTATTTGAATGTTCATTTATATGATGTAAACAATTAATCCTACACACACATTAGCAGAGTTTCCTAGAGTAGCCAAGTCAGGAACATTACAGTGGTATTAGATCTTTAGTCCTGCCAGCCTATGACTAAAGATGATGAGTGCAGCGGAGGATCCAGGGGGGCGTGAGCACGTAGGTGACGAATATGTCACTTACAACGGACGCAAGGAGGAAAGACCTAGATCTGATTTTCCCCCTTTTCCTCCCAGCTTAGAGGAAGAGGAAGAGGCACAGAGGGAAGCAGAGAGAAGGCCAGAGCGTGAGGCAGAGAGGATGTTAGGAGACAGATATGAGAGACCAGAGGGCGGTGGTAAAGCCCCCGTGGATCCAGATGCAGCCTTCATACAAGTACTCGGCAATCTGGTAGTCAGTCAGCAGGCCATGACTCAGTCTTTGGCGCAGATGGCAGATAGATTGGCTATAGTGGGCACCCCGAGCACACAAGCCCTACATGCAGCACAGGGGAACTTAGGGGCAGGCAGTACACCCTAGTCTCCTACTTGCACATACACCTCTTCGAGTAGGATTCTCGGGCCATTGTTCCCCAGTTTCTAGAGGGCACCCCCAGTAGCAGCACAACAGTCGATAGCACAGAGGTCGCCCACTCAGGCAAAGGACATTGCAGAGTACAAGAGGGAGTATGCAGCATTGGGCCGTGACTTCCATCAGGACATGACCCTGGTCGAGTATTGTGGACTCAGGCTCAGGAACTGCCCCAAAGAGCCACAGAGAGGAGGACAGCAGCCGCAGCAGGGGCATAACATTGATTTTATCCAGAAAGTTGGTAAACTGACCATACCTTCTTTTGACGAATCGTCCAAATGCACCGCCAGAGCTTGGGTACAAAAGCTAGACACATAATACAAGCTCAACCAGATGACCGAGACAGAGGCCATCAATTTCACTACCCTACACTTGGAGTGTGAGGCACACAAGTGGTGGCATCATGGATTGGTGACGTTGGGTCACAGTTACATCACCTCTAACAGGGAGTTCACAGAGAGACTCATGGACAGGTATGACAGTGAGGCACAGTAGAGGCATTCATCACGGAGTTTCAGCGGGTAGCAATGGCAATGACAGATATATCAGAGCCCAAGTTGACCATGTTATTCACAGAGGGACTCACAGAGCCCTTGAGAGGATGGGTTAAGGCATACAGGCCTCACACCTTGCAGGATGCCATCTTACGCACTCGAGATTAAACCCTCCATACCACAGAAGGACCGAGATAGGAACCATTCCAGAGAGAATGGAAGGGCAAGGAGAAGCTGGATGATGAGACGAGGTGAGAGCTTATGAGCAAGAAGATTTTCTTCAACTGCAGAGACCCTTGGGTCCCAGGCCACAGGTGCATGGGCAAGGGAGAGATTCATTATATTGAGGTGGCAGCAGACAGTATGGACAGTGAGGAGGAGGAGCAGGACAGTGGATCCACTAGCTCAAAGGAGGAGTCAGCACAGGTAGAGGAGCAGCCTCCCCGTAAACCACCAACACCGGCAGGGGCCCACCGATAGTTCCACTGTCCATAGCCTCCTGAGCAGGCTAACAAACGGAAACCAACAAAGGGAGGAGTCATAGCGACCCTTTCTGGTGTTCCCAACTATGATACCCTCCAGATTAGAGGGACTATTTAGGGACAACGGGCGATGACCCTGATAGATGGTGGGGCCACCCACAACTTCATTGATGCCTCATTGGTATTGAGACGGACACTTCAGACAGAGGAGTTTGAGGGGTTTGATGTTGCAGTAGCAGATGGCCATCCAGTTGAGTGTCTAAACAGAGTTCTGGACTTGGAGATAAAGTTAGGCAACTACACAGTGAGACACATTTTATGTGGTTGACCTATCTGACACAAATGTGGTATTGGGAGTCTAGTGGATGATCACCTTGGACAAAATCACCACAAATTACCAAACCTTGGAGATGGGGTTCAGAGATGGTGACGAGAAGAGGGTTGTTCTGAGAGGCATGTCAACAGGAGCACCCAGGACAGTTTCGGCCAAGAGGATGGAGAGGATATTCAGACATGGGGAGGTAGCATATGCCGCAGAGTGCTTGATCACTACGCGGAAGGATTCAGAGGGTCGACAACAGTATCATACAGAGATCAGGAACTTGTTGGGACGACATCAATAGGTTTTTGGATCGATTCCACCAAGGAGACCACTTGACAGGGGGTTTGAGCACACCATTAAGTTGGAGGAGGGAGGCAAACCTATGATCACACCGCCCTATCGTCATCCTAGGAGGTTCAAGGATGAGATAGAGAAAGCAATTAAAGAATTGCTAGCGATGGGACACATCAAACCGAGCAGCAGCCCATTCGCCTCTTCAGTTGTCTTAGTTTTGAAGAAGGATGGTACCATGAGTATGTGCATTTGATTATCGGGCCTTGAACAAGAAAACCATCAAGAACCGATATCCTATCCCTCGCATTGACGAGTTGATAGATGAACTGCATGGGGCAGTTTTCTTCTCAAAGATTGATCTACGCTCTGGGTATCATCAGATCAACACTCGAGAGCAGGACAGAGAGAAGGCGACATTTTGGTGTCACTTTGGACATTTTGAGTTTCTAGTTATGCCATTTGGGCTAACCAATGCACCAGCTACATTTCAGTCTTGCATGAACCACATATTCAGGGATCAAATGAGGAAATCAGTCTTGGTTTTCTTCGACGACATCTTGGTCTATAGCAAGACGTGGCAGGAGCATATGAGGCACTAAGATGAGGTTTTGAGCATCATGGAGGCGCAGTCACTATACACCAAAGAGTCCAAGTGTGAGTTTGGTATGACAGAACTACTTTACTTGGGCCACATCATCAGTGCACAGGGGATAGAGGTACACCAGGAGAAGATCAGGGCCATTCTGGATTGGCCAACACCCAGGAACGTCACAGAGTCGAGGAGTTTCTTCAGGTTATGCAACTATTACAGGCAGTTTGTGAGGGGTTTTTCTCAGCTTGGAGCACCACTGACGAATCTCACCAAGCATAGGGCTTTCATCTGGACCAATGAGTCACAAAAAGCCTTCGATCACATGAAGGAAGTCATGGGCACATGTCTAGTGTTAGCATTGCCAAACTTCACTCTGCCATTTGTATTATAGTCAGTTTTGATGCAGGGAGGACACCCCATTCTATTCGAGAACAAGAAGCTCAGTCAGCCCGAGAGGTTGTACTCCATCTATGACAAGGAAATGTTGGCAATCATGCATGCCTTGACCAAATTCAAAAAAATATTTGTGGGCAGCAAATTCGTGGTCAAAATAGATCACAATAGCTTGAAGTATTTCCTTGAGCAGAAGGACCTCAATGAGCGCCAACAAAAATGGGTGACGAAGGTACAGGCATTCGACTTCGACATACAGTATGTCAAGGGAAAGAAGAACATTGTGGTCGATGCACTATCAAGGAGACCTGCAGCATGTTCTTTGATGGAGATTTCAGCAGATTGGAAATCCCACTTGTTAGTGGAATATTCCAAGAACAAGTTCGCTTGCGAGGTTATGGATGGGAAAATACAGGATGACAGGTATAGGGTCATTGACGATGTCATATTCTACAAGGACAAAGTCTACTTAGTCCCATATTTGGAGCTCAAGAAGAAGATCGTCAAAGTTGTTCATGATTCACCACTAGCAGGCCATCTGGGATTTTTCAAAACCTACAGACAGATCAAGGAGAGGTTCTCATGGAAGGGCCTCAAACAGGCATTATAAGACACATCAGTGAGTGTGTGACTTGCCAGCAGAACAAGTCAAGGCATTCTCTTCCAGCAGGGCTACTTCAGTCATTTCCCATTCCAGAGCATAAATGAGAAAGTATATCAATGGACTTCATCACAGGCCTACCCAAGGTCTAGGTTAAGGACTGTATCTATGTAGTGGTTGACAGATTGACCAAGTTTGCTCACTTCTATGCCATACCGACAGATTACAGCGCAGTTCAGGTAGCTGAGTTATTCCTCAGGGAGGTCTTTAGACTTCATGGGTTGCCGAGGAACATCATTAGTGACAGGGACAGACGGTTATTTGGAACATTCTGGAGGGAGTTGTTTGGATTGGTGGGGACAGAGTTGACACCCAACACCAGCTATCACCCTCAGACAGATGGTCAAACCGAGATCGTCAACAAGTGGGTTGAAGGGTATTTGAGGAACTATGTAGGTGGACAGCAAAGAACATGGGTCAAGTGGCTACATTTAGAAGAACATTGCTACAACACCACTTTCCACATGTCCATTCGTATGACACCCTTCCAAGCATTGTATGGATATGATGCTCCCACTTTCATAGACTTTGTTTTCGGGGAGAGCAGAGCTCCCAAGGAAAAGGATTGGATCACAGAGTGTCATGAGATTCTCAAGTTGTTGAAAGAGAACCTGCAGACAGCACAGAACCGGCAAAAGATGAGTGAGGACAGGCACAAGATAGAGTGCAGCTTTGAGGTTGGGGATCTGGTTTTCTTGAGACTCCAACCTTACAGAGATTCATCTCTGAAGAAGAGTGGGGTTGAGAAGCTCAAGCCCAGATTTTATGGCCCTTACAGGATCATGCGTCCAATAGGCGAGGTTTCTTATGATCTAGAGCTTCCAGAGGGGAGCAAGATTCATAACATGTTCCACGTATCTTGCTCAAAAAGGCAACGGGACAATTCACCAGCACATCGAAGGAGCTTCCCCCATTGGATGAGGAGGGACAGTTGGAGTTGGTTTTGGAGGAGGTACTGGAGTTTCAAGAGCAGAAACTGAGGAGTAGGGTCATCAGAGAGTGTTTGATCAAATGGAGAGGGCTTCCAATAGAGGACGCTACTTGGGAGTGCGAGCAGGTGTTGCAGCACCATTGATTGGTATTGCATGAAGACAAGCAATTTCGAGAAGGGAGGACTGTAATGTCCCTTTCCAAATAGGAGCTCTAGAGAGGAGTCTTCATGGTCTAAACCGCCCCATTAGACTATAGCCAGGGCCCGAAAGGGGTAAACAGGGTTACTAGAGGTCACTCCAGTCAAAGGTGTTATATTCGGAAAGTGACATTGAGCTAAAACTGGCTAAAAGAGCTTTTAAGACAATTTGAGCTAAAAATAGAAGAGAGGAGCTTAAATTAGAAGTCAACAGTGAATTAGGGTTTCGCGCAGCTATAAGAGAAGGTTCAGCGACCTAATTCATCATTATGTAGATTTTGACTTGTCATTGAGGAGAGAGGCGCATCTCAAGAGAGATAGTTCAATTGATTCCAGGAGGAAGACACCAATTGGTTGATTTCGGTGTTGAGAGACACGCCCTAGTCATCGAGAAGATCACACAGGTCTTCCATTATTCTTCAGCAGCAGTTACACAGGTTCCAGCAACAAGGGCGCACGTATTCAAGGTGAGGGCGCAGCTTCTGAGGAGGTTCAGTGGATCGACTTGTCCCTTTCATGGAGAGTTCAGAGATTCCCTTCCGACCCAGTTGAGAGGAAGGCAAGGTGCATCTTTTGCCTGGTTCCTCATCAGATTCCGACGGAGGGATCATTTGGGGCGCACTTTCCAGACATTGGGAGTGCAACACTTGGGGAGGACACATTTGGAGTTTCCTAGTGATCATTAGTTCAAATCCGAGGAAATCCTTCCGACCCGTTTCCCAGTAGACATGGGCGATCAGTTTGAGACAAACATTAGTCGATTATGACGGTGGAATCTCTAGGGTGCAGTTTTCCAAAGCAAAGGGGGTGCATTTCCCCCAGGGGAATCCATTCGGGGACCAGATACACCAGTTGAGACCCGGACAGTCACCAGGACTGTGAGGCAGAGAAGGGCGCATTGTTTGGGATAGTTTCCAGGAATTTCCGAGAGGTATAGCCACTAGGGAAAACTTTCCACACTTGCAGCAGTTGCCGTACGAGTTGGCATATCCACAGCAGTTCTTCGTCTCATCCATTGCTTTCCACAGCATTCTTCGGGTATCGAGTATTATTGTTTTAGTTGCTTTTGTATTTCGGCTAAGATCCTTTTGTCATTGATCTAGACAAGTGATTCATTTTATTCAGCCGCATTCGGCATTTGTACTCCACGGAGATTTCATAGTATAAGCTTTGCAATCTTTTGTTGCCATTATTATTTGAATGCTCATTTATATGCTGTAAACAATTAATCCTACACACACATTAGCAGAGTTTCCTAGACTAGCCAAGTCAGGAACATTACAACCCAGCAGAACTTCTTGTGATATATTTATCAGTCAAACAAGTACAATGACAGTACAAGACTTCTCTTCTTAAGAGAGATAAGTCAAAAGCACTTACTGTTGTTTCTGTGTCTTCTAACACCTTCCAGTGTCTGCCACAAGTCTTTCCTCAACATAAACTCAGACCTGGAACTATTGTTGTCCACCTGATTCTATAGTTGTTGATGTCTTAAATCTGCCCTTAAAGATGCCCTTTTAATCTGCCTCCAAACACTCAGATTTGGTGTCTTAGTCAGCCACAAATTCTGCCTCCTAATGTTGTCTCTGAACAGAGTTATTCTACCTCAGTTATTGACCTTCTCACTGTTGTCCCAGAACAAAGTTAATGTCCTCCTAGTGCTCCCCAAAATAGATTTATTCTGTCTTTTGTTTGTTGCCTCAAAACAGATTTACTCTGTCTCATAACAAAGTTATCTTGTCTTCTAGTTGCTGCCCCAAGAACTGAGTTATCATACCTCAGAGTTGTTACCTCCAGAAGTGAGTGAACTATGTATTATGAGGGGCGCCTCCCCTTCCTTTATATAGGTTAGGCAACCCATAGGGTAGGGCCGACCTAAATAAGGGTGGGATAGACTTTAGGTTAGGGCCGACCTACCTAGGTTACGACCGACCTAGCTAGAGCGGTTAGGGGGACGACTTATCCAGGCCGGTTAGAGGAGGGCCGCTAGAGGAGGGCAGCTTAGAGGTCGACTTTTCCAAGTTGATAAGAGGAAAAATATCCTTTGCAACTGCTTAAATTTCAACACTCCCTCTCAGCAAAGAGGGTATTCTCCATGCATACATATCCACACAGTTCCTTTTAGTCTTTGCACATGACCATTGACTTGTTGACATCCACACAGGATCTATATATCAGAAGAAGTTTCGTAACCTTATACAAATAAGGATCATTTCATGGGATGTGATCATCTAGTTCTCCTTAACCATGGTCAATTGCTAGAGTTCTTTCACTTAGGGGTGGCCAGTCCCTAAGGAATACTCATAGCTCCTCTTGAAGACCTAGAAGAACCTTTTCACATTACCTTGTCTTGACTTTTGCTTTGCCACACAACACTCACAAGACTTATGGCAATATCTTCTTGCCTTGACTTACAAGGCTTTTCTCCAAGTCTCAAGTCAGCCTTGACATACAAGGCAGTCTTGGATAATTTCTTGTCTTTGACTTTTTCTTTGACACACAAAGCTCACAAGACCTATCTTGGCTTTTGCTTTGACACACAAAGCTCACAATACTTGTAGCAGCATCTTTTGTCTCTTGCCCTTACTTACAAGGCTTTTCTCCAAGTCTCAAATCAACCTTGACATACAAGAAAGTCTTGGAGAATTTCTCATGATGTTGCAACCTTTAACACTCCCTCTCAGTGAGGGAGGCATTTTATGCCATGCCAAGCTTGTCTCGGAAGTACACGAATTTTCCAAAGGACATAGGCTTAGTCAATATATTTGTTATTTGCTCATCAGTACGAATGTACTGCAGCTTGATGACACGTATTTGGACCATGTCTTTGATGAAGTGATATTTCATCTCAATATGCTTTGATATGTCATGGAAGACCGGGTTCTCTGTGAGCTTTAAACAGCTCTGGTTATCACAATGGATAACAGTTGTTTCTAACCACTCTTGAAACAGCCCGAATAGAAGCTTTCTCAAGCATATTGCTTCTCTGCTTGCATTATTGGCTGCTATATACTCTGCTTTAGCTGTACTTTGTGCTATGGATCCCTGTTTCTTTCTAGAACAAGATATCATAGTTGAACCTGTTATCCACCAAAGTTGCACTATGGTGAATTTCCAGCGAGCCGCCAAAGATTGAACATTATTGTTCAAAATTCAGAGTTCAGAAATTCAGTCGGTCTAAAAGACCACCTGGTTACTCTACATTTCCATAAAAAATTGTAATAAGAGGTGTTGGCATGATGAATTTGTAAAAGGTCTTAGCCACCTTAAGTCCTAAGCGTGAGTTATACTCTAAAGTGTTTTTTCACTTACTAATTATATTTTGCCGTTTTTCAGGCGATTTATAATTTATGAGTTTTTTCACTCAATCCTCCAGAGCTGGAGTATATGCTCATGGTCGGGGCTTGAGCATGGATCTAAGCCTAGTGTTTGATGTATATTACCATGCCAAACATCCTCCTAGAGTCTTATGGAAATGTACTAAGTCCCCCCTAGGATTTTTTTAAATTTTTCAGTTAATTAAAAAATTGCCAGAATTCGGCAAT
>JZKD02S1439337.1:309663-328411 GCA_000966675.3 Picea glauca | reverse complement strand
GGAAAACCAGTTTGAGATCTATGTGTATATATGAAGAAAGCAAATGAAGGGTTACAGTAAACACAATACAAGATAGAACCTGATACAATAGCAAATCCAACAGAGAAGATATACAAGCTCAAATCCACAGAATGCGCTCCAGAATGGTGCGCCCCTCATGCAAACTGCCAAAACCACTGAATCTGCTCCAACTGCCAACTGTGATGTCAGATTAGAAAACCCCTCCTCAGGAATGAAGCTCCAGTAGATGTCCTCACTCTGCCGCTGACCTCACTGCAATCTAATGGCTAGATATCCTACCAGAAATGAATCAGCCTGCCAAGCTAATGCGCCCCTCTCTAAAGTAGAATAGCTCCGGTAAATAAATGAAGCAAGCTGCTCCAAGCCTCCCACAAGGAATGCTAGCGGCCTCCCTCACAAATCCTCATGCAACTGATCTCATCTCCATAGCTCAAGTGCTCCTCTCACAACAAGCAAAACTCTCTATGAAGAATGCGCCCTCCTTAGACCCTTTGCGCCCTCTTAGACCAAAATTAGGAAACCTAGAAAATGGATGGTGGAGATTCAATCTGATCAATGGTTGAGATCTCCCCATGCATCCCTAAATCATAAACCCACTTTTGGGTTAAGTTTCCTAAGTCCACTTATGTCTCCAAATTCACCCCTTTGTGAATTAATAATCACTTTATGCCAAAAGTGACCAAATTTCACTTTAACCAAAGTCAAAGTGAAAATAGACAAAAGTACAAGGTACAAAGTGTCATGTCCTTCCCTCATGTGCTATGGAGGTCAAAAGCACATGAGGAACACCTCCCAAGGTACAAATCTCAACATTTGTTGTATTCCACCATCTGTTTTCCTCATATATATACATATATCCCAAACTAGTTTTCCCCGGGGGGGGTTTATCCAGGGTCATGTTGACCAAAAATACCTATGTACAAAATTATGTGTGTTAGTCTTTTAGATCTGCTTATTTTCAGCTATAAAGATCTTTAGGTGTGTTGTATTTATTTTAATATGCATGTGCTAACTTCTGGTTACTAAAACTACATGCTAGAGCACCTAAAATTACAAGTACAACCATAACAAATCAGCGAGAAGTTCTTAGACTGTTGGCTGTCCTAAAACAACAGCAAAACTTTACATAACAGTTGAAACTTAGAGCCAATCGGTGGTCAAAGACAGACCTAGTTGGCAAGCTTGATAGGACCTGAAAATCTTCAGAATCAAGCTGCTATTGTATCAGGTTCATCTATATTTTGTACTTGTTGTATTCCACCATCTATTCTCCTCATATATAAACATATATTCCAAACTGGTTTTCCCTTGGGGGGTTTATCCAAGGTCATGTTGACCAAAAATACCTGTGTTCAATTTCATGTGTGTTAGAGTGTAGAACCACTGTATTTTCAGTTGTAAAGATCTCTAGGTGTGTTACATTTATTTTAGTATGCATGTGCTAACCCTCGGCGACTAAAACTACATGCTAGAGCACCTAAAATTGTGAATGTAACCGTAACAAATCAGCAAGAAGTTCCTGAATTGTTGGTTGTCCTAAAACAACGGCCAAACCTTCATTGACAGTTGAAACTTAGAGCCAACTTGAGGTCAAAGACAGACCTAGTTGGTAGCTTGATAGGACCTGGAAAATCTTCAGGAATTATTAGCTCGGACCTTCATGGGGCTAAAAGCCCACAGATGGATTTGACTTAACAAACCCTAGAGATCAGCTCGATGGTGAAATATCCCACCCAACCTGGTCCAAGATTGGTCACGGAGGTGAAAGATCCCTCCCTCACCATTCTACATCAGTTTCTATTCAATTCAAAGTTATTTCAACCATCCATTTTGGCAAGGGGGCGTACCAGTGAGGGTTTTATGCAAGGTAGGGCACATTACTTGGGAAGAAGCGGTTCGATTTGGTTTCCTTGAGAGAGATTTGGGAGATATTTCATCATAGAGTTGTTGGGCACATCAAGGGTGACTTTTCCTTGGCATTTCCCAATGGATCCAATCCATACTCAATTCAATTGGAGAGTTGGGTGAATTTCCTCTTGAGGGGCGCACTAGGGATTAGAGAGACACCATTTTATTGTTGGAACAAAGTGTTGGTCAAGGAAAGGGAGTTGCCAAACGTTTTATGAAGTCATGCCATCATTGGGAGGTCGAATCCATTAAGTAATAGCTACAGATTTGGCATAGGAGTTACAGCAGGACGTATGCACAGTCAAGGGTGATTTCTTTATCATTAGAAGCCATGATCTCAATGAAATCTTCGTCAGTTGGACAGCCATGTTAATTTTTATACCGAGGCAAGTGGTGTTCCTTAGGCTTGGTCTCTTTGCCTAGGGAAATGTGACCACTTTAATATAAACCCCTTTTATTTCAGAAAGTGAAAGTGACTTAGGAAATAAAAGTTAAGTGGGTCTTTTATTTAAGTTGGGTGAATAAAATATTAAAAAGTGATTTTCATGTGCACTTTATTTTCCACCGTTGATCTAATTCATTATGAGCCTTTGGATCATGTGGATACCCAAAAGTCACTTTGGGAATATGGAAGGTCAAGAGGGGAAAGAGACCATTAAATGTCTCGCATGAGTCCATTGAGAGAACACACACACACGCATTCGCTGAAGAGAGAGCAGATTGGAGAGCAGGAAGAAGATCATTTCCAAAAAATAGTGGCACGGATTTCCATGCAAAGGTGGCCACGAAAATCGAGGCAAATACCAGCATTTATTACTGCCATAACCAGTCCGTACAGTACAGATTTTCTGCACAGAAATCGAGGAGAAATCTGCATGGAAATCGAGGCAGCCGTACAGCATGGATATCGAGGCAGTCATACAGCATTTATTGACTCTGTACAGCTGTATGGATCCATACAGCCTGCAAACAAATCGAGGTCCGTACAGTACGGATCCGTACAACGTACAGAATTTCTAAGTAAACTTGGCTCGGATTTCAAGGAAGTTGATTGGCACGGTTTCCAAAAAAGTTGTCTTGGGAAAAGAGAGATAAGTTGTCTCTGCTGTGTATTTTATTTTCTGCTGCAAATGTAATTTCCAGATGATTGACAATTAATAAAAAGAAGCTGCCCTCTCAGAAGAACAGGTTCCCCCCACCCTAGGGGTTTTTCCTGGATCATTTTTGAACCAAAATTTCCTGTGTACTGTGATTATTTATTGCTGAGTTATTTCTGCATTTAATTTCCAGTCAAAGACGCTGTCTCTTGTGTTTCAAATTCAGCAATTTCATTTCCAGAATTTAATAAATGTTATAAGATGAATTTTTTGTTCATGGGTTGGGCATTAAACTATGGGAGTGATAAGGAGTGATTGAAACCTGATTGGGGACATCAAATTTCTTCAAGCCAGTTCGTGGGAGCTCTTAGTGGCTGATTATTGGTGCCTATATTTGTCTATTTGAGATAAATCAGCCATTGAAATCAGCTGCAACTCAGTGTAAACAGTCCTGGGTTTTACCTAGGCATTTATCCTCCTATAATACAAATAAGTCAAGGCATTTGAGAGGTATTTTTATTGTTAATTCTTAGCACTCAGTCCTTGTGATTTCCCTTTGTTTTATATGCTATTATATGCTGTTCAAAACATTAAATACATCAGCAGTATACTCAAAATACAAGCTACAGCTGTCTGCTTGCAATTTGTTTGACAAAATGCTTCAATGGGATACTCTGCCAATAAATATACTAGCACTCCCTTAAACATAACAGCAGACTATTTGGGAGTTATAAGGAGTGAGAAACACATTCAATTGACACTCCAAACATATCCACACCATTCAGAAACTTCACTTAAATTGGTGCAGCAAATGAGAAGCTATTGGTTGAGAGCACTTGGTCAAACAGTTTAAGTGTTTGACGGAATTCCCCTAAGAAATTAAGCTGATTTATAGTTAAGATTCTATTGGGAATATTACAGAATGGTGGGTTAACAAGGCCTATCTTCATCCCATCCAGATTGGGGTGCTTAGGCTACCCCTTTTCCATTTGTTTCCAAGCTCAAAACCCACAAACGTTGCTAGCAAATAGCTTCCCAAACATGTGATGTGAACTCAAGGTATGTCACGGATCTCGACCCTCACCCACAAAGGATAAACACTGAAAATCAATAGAGGAGAGCCAGTATCGAGGATATAACCCAAGCTCTCAACCTTTCAAGCAGAGACATGAACTGGGTAATTCCTCTCTTGAATTTTCGCTCTTGAAAGAGTTGCAAAGGTAAAACTCGACAATACGTTGGCCGAAATGGAAAGTGCAAATGCAAACCATGGAGTAGGGCAAATGCAATGTAAAACCCAACCATCAATCGCGTATGTCAGATCAAATCGTGGGGTTGAGGATGCAAACCACCACATGCATGTGCATACCCTTTTAAATCAACATTAAAACTCTGGTACGAGATGGACATGTAGCACCATAAAAACAAAGTATCCAGTGTATCAAATCTCAATACAATCAGCAAGGTGGCAAGTGAAATGATACAGCTTGGTTTTCAATGTTTATGCCTTGCATATATGTCTTGAAATTTATGCACATATATACAAATGTTTTGGCAAGGTGGAAACCTTAGTTTTGACCTTATGCCATGTATTTTTTTTTAACATTGCTTGTGTTTTGCAACTAGGCATAGGTATAATTACAATGCCAAGCACAAGGATGCTTCTATTAGAGCTTAATTTCACTTTTCACAATTTGCCTTCACATTTGATTATAGAGTAACAACAAGTGTTTGGGTTGCAAGTATCAAGGCAATCAAAACAATGAGCCATATTAACAATGTCAATCACACATGCCACTGCATCCATCACTGAGTAAGCCACCTGTAGACAACTATAATCACATGTAACTAGGCCATTGACAATATGCACCTATGCGTAAACACATAATAACAATAATCTTGTGTGAAACATGTCATCATTTCCAATAAACTGTAGCAGCCATGGACCCAATCTCTTGCATGTAGTACCTCCATAATCAATACAAACACATCAGCAGCATCATATAGCAAACCATAAATTACAACTCATCAGCTAATGAAGGAGACATAAATGGTCTATCAATCAACAACCTATATAAATGTCTTCACCATAGTGCATACTAGGAGGATACCCTATAGTGCCTAGTAGGAATCTAGACTAAATGATTGTAAGTGGAGGTGATCTTAGGGTTTATTAGGCCTGTAGAAGCAAGTAAAAGTTTTGATAGATAGCTCCATTGCAATATGTAATCCTTCCAGTGTTGACCATTTTTAAGGTCAACATCTGGAGACACCACTTGACTATGTTGCTTCCTGCAACATTTGAATTGCAATATCTTCAAAGTTGGCATGAGACAAGGTGCTTGGCTATGTGGGCGTATTGTAGTGAACAAACTTAAATAAATTAGATAATGACGGTGAGGTAGGTACAAGAGCTCATGTCCGTCCCTGAAAAGACCAGAAAATGGTCAGAGTTGAGCAAATGTTATACAATGGGTGAAAAGAAGGGATCATGAAGAAGAACTAGGAAACCTAAACAGTTTTATCAAGCATTCAAACTTTCCAAGGTTGAACATTAAGAACCCCTCGACGGTTCTTCTGTTTCACCATGTGAACCTGTTATGTTATTAAACTAATAGCAACCATGTTAGAGATAAGCCAACAGACTTGTATAAGTACAGTTGAGTAGGCAACGTTGTTGGAGGTCTCAATACACTGTACAAGTATCTTCTTGGGCAGCTATGCAATGATGAAAGACAAAACCAATGCACCTAGGCTAACTCAAGAAAACAAAATGTTGAAACAAAAAAATGCATATGCATCATTTAGACAAGCACAAACATAAAAGCTAGACCTGAACTATAAATCAAAATTCTAACCAAAACTAGAAAAAGAAGAGAATTCTAGAAAAGACCTAAAACGTAACTGAAATGCGAAACAAGCTAAAAAATTCCTCTTTTTTTATATGTTAGTCCTAGAACTATGTTAGCTTAGCGGAGTAATAGGGATTCAGGACAGACCCATTCACTGTGTGTGAAAATAATCTCTCTTGGTTGTCCTTCCACCAGAAGGCATTATTCTGCAAATTTTGGGCAATAGTAAAAGGTCATAGCCATCGTTTTTGGAACTCAGTATGCTTACCTTTATCTTTGTGAGCAAAATTTCAAAGAAAGACTCTCTGACTAACTCAAAATGATCTGGCCTTTGCCTCCTTCTCATGATATTTCTTGACAATACCATGTATTTTCTTTCAGTTCTATGCTGTAAAGTCACATTGCTTTTCCAAAGCCATTAATGCGTTAAATCTGTAAGTTATTGAACTGTTGTCCAATTCTTCAGTCTGGAAGGCTAAATGGTAAGAAGCAATTTCCAACTCAGGAGGCATGATTGCTTCTTACCCATAAACTATTATGAACAGTGTCTCACCAATACTAATCTTAGTTGTTATTCTGTCAACCCACAAAACATGTGTTAGCTACAAGAGCCATTCACACGGATTGTCACCAATAATGAGCTTAATGATCTTGATGAGATTCTTATGGGTAGACTTTGCCAATCCATTCCCTTGAGGGTAATAAGGAGATAAAGTTGAGCAAATTACATTGTGTCATTGGAAAAAACTCAAAACTTCTCCCAGAACAAAGGGACAACCATTCTCACGAACAATTTCAAGGGACAGACTGAAGTGGAAAATGATATGTTCTTGAAAAAAGGATACAACTTGTTCTACCTTAGCATTATTTAATGGCACATCTTTAGGCCACCTAGCGAAATAGTCAGTAGCAGTAAGGATAAAAATGTCACCAGAAGAAAAAGATGGAGAAATAAGAACTATGAAGTCTAGTTGTCACTTGGCAAAGGGAAAACAAGTTGCCACTGGATTCAAGGGCATAGCTGAAAACTTATGCTTGCCACCTAATCATTGGCGACAATCACATAATCTTACAAACGTGAAAGAATCATGAAATAAGATGGGCCAATAGAATCCATAGTGCAAAATTTTATGCACAGTGGCTTTGCTGGCGAAATGCCCACTACTATGGAATTCTAAATGGGCACCATCATTAAATTGCACGAGGATAGATTTGGTTTCGGACTTACCAACACACTGGAGCAGCATGCCATTAGTATGCCTACAGAACAAACAATTGTTCAGCAGCACATACATGGAACTTTCCAGCCTTAGTCTCATCTTTTCACTGACTTGTAAATGAGGAGACCAATGTTGGTTTTGCAGATAAAAGATGATGTCCCAGTACCAAGGGTAAACAGTGACATCATAGTCAATATCAGTGTAGATTTTCTGAGGTCCTATGAGGCTGCCATCTAAGATCTTTCCTTGACCTTAGTATGGCTCTAAGTTTCAACTGTGTGGTTGTCTTCACTTGCTGTTTTAGGACAGCAAACAGTCACCAAACTTTCTGCTCAATATTTAATGGTTAAGTGCTCTTTTAAGGTGCCCTTGCAAGTGTTTTCTTTACTCAATGTTAGCACATGCAATATACATTAAAACAAATAACACTACCTCTAGATCTTTAACTTTAAAATGTTGATCTACACTTCTAAGCATGCATAAATTTGACACGGGTATTTTTGGTCAACGTGACCCTGGATAAAAACCCCCCGGGGAAAGCCAGTTTGGGATATATGTCTATAAATGAGGAGAATAGATGGTGGAATATAGCAAGTACAAAATATAGTTGAACCTGTTACAATAGCAGCTTGTCTCAAGCTGAAATACAAGTCCAAACCAAGCAGGTGCGCCCTAGCATGATGTGCCCCTCATAAATGCTACCAAATCCACCATAACTGCTCCAGATGCAAGCTGTGAGCTCAGAATGGAAAACCCCTCCACAGGAATGAAGCTCTATTGTGTGGCCTCCCTCTGCAACTGATCCCATTGCAATCTGACGGGTGTAAGACCTCCCCACTACTGATGCGCCCTCCACAGTAATGAACGCTCCTCAGTAAATAAACCAAGCTCTGTGCTAGATGCCTCCCTCCATGAAAGCATGCGCCCAAGCTATCCTCACCCAATGCAATTGTTCTCATCCTCTTGTCCTTCTCCAAGCTCCTTTGGTAAACATACAAGTGAATAAGCTCTCATTTGCCCCTTGCACCCTCCTTTAGGAAGCATAAGGAAACCTAAAATATGGGTGGATGAGATCATCTCATCTCATCCCTAATCAATGGTTGAGATCATCTCAACTAAATCTCAAACCAAAACCCACTTTCTTTAAGTTTCCATAGTTTCACTTTATGTCTATTAATTCACCCACTTTGTGAATTAATTGTCACTTTAGACTAAAATGACCAAATTTCACTTTTGACTTAAATCTCCTAAGTCAAAGTGAAATTAGACACAAAGTACATAGTACAAGGTACAAAGTGCTTCCCTCGTGTGTTTAAAAGCTCACAAACACAAGGGGGGCCACTTTCCAAGGTACCCAAATCTCAACACTCCCTCTTACCAAGGAAAGTGCTCGTCACCACCATTATCATCCCTATAGTGGACATGGTTGCCTCCTGGCATATTCTCAGTGAGTATGGTTGTACCTTGATCACTGAAAGTAGTCTTCACAGATCTGCTCAATCTGTGTGATCTATAAATGGAACTGACTCTACATCTATCCAAGATCACCTAGATCTTGGCATCACACCAAAGATCTACACCTTGGTCTCCCACAAGGATTTCCACCTACTGGCATCTCACTAACGGTCACTACTCTTGGCATCTCACCAAGAGTCACTCTCTTGGAATCTCACCAAGAGTCTCCCCCTCTTGGTATCTCGCCAAAAGTCATCAACTTAGCCTCTCGACAAGTAACTTCCACCTGAAGTGGATACAGAACCTAATCTGCCCGTCTCAAAATCTAAATGAGGCTCAAGCCTCCGTGGTGCCCTATTGCTCCTCCTCATCAATCTCTGATGCTCTGAAGTTGTAGCACCAACTCTCTGTCTGTTCGGTTGCTCTGAAACTGAAGCTATCATGGGTGGACCAGTCACCCACTCTGATGAAGTCCAGGGACACTGAGTCTACTCTCCCTCTGAATCACTATTGTGAGTCAGTCGGTCCTCCTCAACTCTGTCTCCCCATCTAATGTTGGATGGTGTAATAGCAGACAAGTTAGTCATGAATGCACACTCTCTCGCAAACCGATCACTGAACGTTATCTCCTTTGTTGTCGTTGCTGACACATCCTGTTGCTTCTTCTTCTTCTTGGGACACTGTCCTGCATAGTGACCCATCTCTCCACAAGCAAAGCATCTCACTGTGCTCGTGTCTCTCTTCTACCCACTGTTGTTGCTCTCTCCTCCCTGTGGTGGGGCCCCAAACTTGGGATCCTACCGACCTCCACAGTTGGTCTTCTTCTTGCCCTTTGTCCAAAAAAGAGCAAGGTCCTCATCACCCAGAACTGACTGCTGTTGTTGTTGTTCCTACTGTCCAGAAGCCTCTGCCATTAGTCGAGTCTCCTCCTGGACGAAGTCATCCCACATCCTCTCCCATGTAGGCATAACCTCCCTGGCAACAATGGCGCGTACGAATGGACCCCAGGGTTTGGTGAAGTTATTCATAGCAGTCCTCACCAAAGAGTTAGGGTTCACCACCTCTCCGATGGCTCCAAGCTCATCTCTGATCTAGGTGTATCTACCAAGGACTGAAGTAACCAACTCATCCTTGAGCATGTGAATGCCCCTCGGTCGATCATGAAGAACCAACTTCTGGTTCTCATTAGAGCTCTCGTACAACTTGCATAGAGATGCCCACATCTCATATGCATAAGTCTTCCCAGTGAAGTGGGGAATAATATGATCTCTGACTACATCACAAATGGTCCTCTTTGCCTTATTGTTCCTCTTCCTGAATTATGCCAACAAGACGGGGGCGATAACAGGAATAACAGGAACAACCGCCTCAACTATATGCCATAGTTCGAGGACCTCTAAGACAAAGACGATCCTCGCCTTCCAAGGCGACCAATTGCTAGCCCGGGCTAGTCTGTCCTCCACACGCATCTGAGATACTGACATGTCTGTTAAACTGCGCTTACTCTGATGCTCCAAATGCAAAGGAACGTTGCCTCACTCCTATCAACACATGTGTGAAAAGAGGCAAGCGAAACCCCGACCTCACTCCTAGCAACTAGGTGTGAAAAGAGGTCGTACACTTCAGCCTCACTCTTGTCCACGCAGGTGTGAAAAGACGTTGTCCACAAGTGTCAAAAATCCACCCAACAAGTCTGCCCACAACTGTCCACAAAAATTGTCAACTAGTTATTCAAACTCTACCCTGAGCTATCCAACTGGCACTGAATGAGAGGTACCTTCAGATCTGAAATTTTCTCACTGTTTTGGACTGTAAATAAAATATTCTAAGTTGGAAATGTAGGAAAATCCTTCAAATTCTGATGTTGGACTTTCGTCAAACAGTTGGCATGCTTATGAGTTTATGGTTGTAGGTGCAATTTTAATCGGACAGCGATGTATATATTGGTTTTGTTGGCTGTTTAGTGGTTTTCTAAACCCTTATAACTCCCAACTGAAGTACCAATCATAATATTTTGATTTCAAGCATAACCCATAAAAATAATAACGAAGACATTCATATTTAAATGGCAAAACTTATTACACTTTGGCTGTTCATTATTGAATAACAACACTGACCCAATGACAAACAAAACGAGGTGGAATTACCTCTCAATGCGATGGGAATGCTTGTTATAGGAAGCTTGAATCATCACATTACATACAGCCAAGGAACTTAACATAAACTACCCACACGAGCTGGAATAGAGAAGTCGAGTCTGTCATCATTACCCAGCCATCTGAAACGAGTGATCTTGCAGCCCCAAATCCGTGTTGTGTCTCTCTTCCATGCAGGGAACAGCCAAGGAATGAAGGTCGACCAGCAGCCACATTCCCTTCACTTTCCTCGCAGCCCCATGCTACACGCAGCCACAGGGAAGGATGAACTCGCCCAGCAGAGAGTAGAACGCATTTGATGATGTATAACGCAGCCACAATGAAGCTCGGCCAGCAAGACACGCAGCAGTCACTTCATCCCTTCACTCCACGCAGCACACAACAAGAGAGCACGCAGCAACAAGAGGGAATCCGCCCAGCGCTAAGGGGAATGGAATTCGACCATCAAGACAAGGATAATGGTCAGCAAGAACACGCCCAAGATCACACCAGCAACACTCTCCACGCCTAGGAGAAACTTGACTCAGCCTGCAGTGGTCAACACGCAGCAATGGAATAGTGGTTGCGCCCAACTCAAAGTGACAATCGAACCCTCAACTCGTGCCAATAGAAGTCCCCTTTCTTGGTCCTTCTGCAATACAAAATACTCCTCCAATGAAATGCTACAAATCTTGATGCCAATCCCTGCAAATGAGAACCCTGAATGGCTTCTCCAATTCCTCGGCTTGGGCAGATGGTTTCACTGCCGAATTCGAGATTCCAAGGCTAGGGCAGATAGTTTCACTGCCGAATCCGAGGTGCCGAATGGGTTTCCAGCTRAAACCCTCGTTTGCTCACCGAGCTCTTCTCCCAAACTCAATTATTAAAATGAATAGTCCATAATCACTTTTCCCCCTCAATCGTCCTTTTATTCATTCACTTGTCCTTTTCCTCCATTAAAATATTCATTTAATTATTAATTGGAGAGAAATACCCTCAAAGAGGGGTTTATTAATGATAAACTCACTTTTTCCTAAGTTTCACTTTATAATTCGAAAGTGACTTTACCAGTATCGTTTCCCCAGCTCATCCGTCTAATGGTTTACGGGAAACTGTGTAAACCACCACGGTATTCCGACTGCCTAGGAAAAACGAGACATTACAGTAAACTTGCTGTCCAAAACAGCCAATAGATCTGATATAAAACCTCACAAAACTGCCCACAAAAGTGCTCCAAAATCAGCAAGTCTAAGCCACCATTGGCTCTGATACCATGTAGATTTTTTGAGGTCCTATGAGGCTGTCATCTAAGGTTTGTCCTTGACCTTAGTATGGCTCTAAGTTTCAACTGTGTGGCTGTCTTCTCTTGCTGTTTTAGCACAACAAACAGTCACCAAACTTTCTGCTCAATATTTAATGGTTAAGTGCTCTTTTAAGTTGCCCTTGCAAGTGTTTTCTTTAATCAATGTTAGCACATGCAATATACATTAAAACAAATAACACTACCTCTAGATATTTAACTTTAAAATGTTGATCTACACTTCTAAGCATGCATAAATTTGACACAGGTATTTTTGGTCAACATGACCCTGGATAAAACCCCCTCGGGGAAAACCAGTTTGGGATATATGTCTATAAATGAGGAGAATAGATGGTGGAATATAGCAAGTGCAAAATATAGATGAACCTGTTACAATAGCAGCTTGTCTCAAGCTGAAATACAAGTCCAAACCAAGCAGGTGCGCCCTAGCATGGTGCACCCCTCATAAATGCTACCAAATCCACCATAACTACTCCAGATGCAAGCTGTGAGCTCAGAATGGAAAACCCCTCTACAGGAATGAAGCTTTGTTGTGTGGCCTCCCTCTGCAATTGATCCCACTGCAATCTGACGGGTGTAAGACCTCCCCACTACTGATGCGCCCTCCTCAACAAGTGTGCCCTCCACAGTAATGAATGCTCCTCAGTAAATAAACCAAGCTTTGTGCTAGATGCCTCCCTCCATGAAATCATGTGCCCAAGCTATCCTCACCCAATGCAACTGTTCTCATCCTCTTGCCCTTCTCCAAGCTCCTTTGGTGAACATACAAGTGAATAAGCTCTCCTTTGCCCTTTGCACCCTCCTTTAGGAAGCATATGAAAACCTAAAAGATGGGTGGATGAGATCATCTCGTCTCACCCTTAATCAATGGTTGAGATCATCTCAACTAAATCTCAAACCAAAACCCACTTTTTTTAAGTTTCCATAGTTTCACTTTATGTCTATTAATTCACCCACTTTGTGAATTAATTCACTTTAGGCTAAAATGACAAAATTTCACTTTTGACTTAAATCTCCTAAGTCAAAGTGAAATTAGACACAAAGTACATAGTATAACGTACAAAGTGCTTCCCTCATGTGTTTAGAAGCTCATAAACACAAGGGGGACCACTTTCCAAGGTACTCAAATCTCAACAATCAAACCATTCAAGCTAAAAAACAAAAAGCAATGAATCTTCATCCTCTTCATTGCTAGGGTCTTCATCCTAAGAATTTTCAGCCAAAAGAAGAGCTAAATCTCTACCACGAACAGTCTTAGTAACCATGATTTCTAGGTCAAATTCCTGGATTTTAGCAAGCCAATTTGCCATTTTTCCCTGCAAAAAGGTTTGGGACAGCAAGTATTTAACAGAAGTAAGAGGGACTTTAACAATTGTATGTTTTCCCATCACATACTGTCTAAATTTTCTCAAAGCCATCACAAGAGCTAAAGCATGCTTTTCGATCAAAGGGTACTTAACTTCATTTTCAGTGAAGCTTTGGCTAATCAAGGCCACAGATCTTTCAAAACAAATTTAGCGTTGAACCCGAAGGCCATCAAGAATTGAGAACAGATGGTTGCAAGCTTTGAACCCATGCACAAGATTGTGTTTATAATCAATGTTCTCATAACTGTATTGAAGGATATTACTCCAAGAATAATTTGAGGGTTTCATGACATTAAGATTACTTATAGATAGAGCTTTTCATATAGATAGAAACTTTATAGTCAGCTTAAATGGCTAAGAAACAAACAATGGCGAATTCAAATGGATAAAAGCATACAAGAATGACAAACAATTCCAAGTTTAGTGACTATTAAAACAGTATGCAGACAATTAGTTTTCAATTTCTTACAAACGAACTAGCATTGTACAAAGGAAAACAATAAAACCCATAATGTATTCAAAAATTTGAATCCCAAATAGAGCATATAAACAACATGAACATCTACATAACTAAGTCCATATAATTTCAGAAAAAAAGTGAAATACTTACGGCATTCAGGACAAACACCTTAACTTCCACTTCTTGCCAAGGTATTGGTCCCTCTAGCGAGCTCCATGGTTCAGCAAACATCTATCATATGCCATGAACACAATCCTTGTTAAAACTGTATGTCTCATAACCAAATTGTAAACTATCAAACTGCTCTTCTGATATTTCAAAATCCAAAAATATCATCGACTGCAATAAAGGTTGAACATGCAACTATCTGTTACATTCACAGTTGATGGATCAGTTAAGATTACTACAACCAGTCATATTTATAAAGGTATATATCAAGATGCAAATACATCCCAATCAAATAATCATAAACCAATGTGTACAACAATGACTATATTGACCTCTATACATATTTGTTCTCACTCATTGCTCATGTAGGCCCACTACCAGGCCAACCCGCTATTTGCATATACATATCACCACTTATAAACCACCATCCCAATGCAATAATCATAACCCAATGTGTACAATAAAGACTCTATTGACCTATATATATATATATTTCTTCTCACTCATTGCACAACAGTTTATGTTCATAACAGAAGTCGTCACTGGATATTTGGAGATAAGACTCCTGAGGAGGCATTCACAAGAGTGAAGCCAGAGGTCAGCCATTTGAGGATCTTTGGTTGTTCAGTATACATCCATGTGCCCAAGGAGAAGAGGACGAAGTTAGAACCTTCTGGAGAGAACAGTACTTTAGTGGGATACAGCGAGATTTCGAAGGCCTACAAGATCTACATTCCAAGACAACGTTAGATTGAGGTTAGTCGTGATGTTACTCTTGATGAAGAGGTAGCCTTCAGGAAGTCTAGAGAGTCTCATATGGAGATTTATAGTGAGGAGCGGGAGGCTCCGAAGGATGGTGGTACAGATCCCTCTAGTCCAGTGTTTCATCCTTCAGACTATCACGACAAGTCAGTAGAGCCAATGGATCTACCTAGAGATGTTGTCGTAATCAAGAATTGACCAGCATGGCTTCGTGACACTTTGAAGGATGCAAAGGGGCATGCAGCTCCCAGTGGTATTTTCAGGGAGAGAAAATGACCTTAGAGGTTATCGAGTTATATGGCATTTATGAGTCACATCATTGATTTTGAACCTTCCAATTATGAGGAGGCAGCAGGCCAGCAGGTTTGGAACGATGCCATGATGGAAGAGTATCAATCCATCATGAAGAATGATGTGTGTGAGATAATTTTGAGACCAGAGGGGAAGTCAGTGGTCACTTCCAAGTCAGTGGCAACATCGAGAAGTACAAAGCGAGGTTTGTGGCGAGAGGATTCTCTCGGAAAGAGGGAGTAAACTATGACAAAACTTTTGCTCCAATCACCAGATAAACTTCCATGAGGACTATTATTTCTATTGCTTCAGTTATGGGTTGGAGATTACATCAAATGGATGTGAAGACTGTGTTCCTCAACGATGTGATTGAGGAGTAAGTGTACATAGAGCAACCTCAGGGCTTTGTGATACATGGGAAGGAGTCTCGTGTTTGCAGATTGAAAAAGGCCTTGTACGGACTCAAGTAGGCACCCAGGGCATGGTACTCCAAGATTGACGGATACTTGATGAGTTTGGGCTTCACCAAGAGTGATGCAGATCCCAACCTTTACTGCAAGGTTGTTGATGGCGATCCTTTGATCTTGGTGTTGTATGTTGATGATTTGTTCCTTAAAGGGGCAAAGAGGCTCATTGTCGAGTGCAAGAGGGAGTTGGCCTCTGAGTTCGAGATGAAGGATCTTGGCTTGATGCATTATTTCATGGAATTGGAGGTGTGGCAGAGACCAGGTGAGATCTTCCTCGGACAAGGGAAGTACACAGTTGAGATCTTGAGCAGATTCGGTATGATGGACTGCAAGTCCATGGCTACACCTATGATGATAAATCTGAAGAAGTTGAGTGATTCCGCTTCAAATTCAAATTTGGCGGATCCCACTATGTACAAACAATTGATTGGATCCTTGATGTACCTGGTTAACACCAGGCCAGATATTTTCTCTGCAATGAGCACCTTGAGCCATTTTATTGTTGAGTCGATGCAGTTCCATTAGGTTGCAGCAAAGCATGTGTTGAGGTACCTGCGTGGTACAATTGGATATAGTCTAAGATATGTCTCAGGTGGTGAATGGCCCAGGCGTAGCCTCTCTCCTATTTGTCTTGTTGATTTGACTAGGAGTGATAGAGACTCGAGATGCTCACACATTTCTCGCTCCAGGATGGAGTGATCTAATTTTATAGGGCAGGTTTGGCTTGTTTACAAGTCTAGTCTAATGTTGAATATGTAGGCTCAACAGACCTCTTGTGATGAGGGGCTTCTCGGTCGGTTAACTCAACATTAGATTCTATATTAACTAGACGTGCATGTGAGGAGAAGGTAAATCAACATGGTCATGGACAACTTTTCTAGCAAGAAGAAATACCAAGAACAAGTACAAGTCGGCCCTACAAGTGAAGAAGAAGCATTGAAGAAGCCCCTAGAAGAATTATTGTGGACAAAAGAAGAAGTCGACCCCACAAGTAAAAGTAAGGTGACTTGTTTAGTATAAATAAGGTGTCTTGGTTCTCATTTGTTCACCATGACTTGACAACTTCTCTTCTCTCATAAAGTTCGATGCTCAAAAAGAAGTTCGTTGTTCAAGAAGGGGAGGCGCAATTTCACCAAGGAGCATCTTTGGCTAGGGTTTTCTATCTTTTGTTGGATGCGCTATCTTGTCCAGGTTATCTTTCTTTCAAGGGCGCACTTATCCAAGTGCTAGGGTTTCTTCATATTGATTATATACTTGTTATCTTGGATTGATTTCTTCTAGAGAAAAGTTGTTGGGTTTTCTCCCAAGGTTGGGTTTCCCGGGATAAAATATTTGTGTCTATTGTGCATGGCTAGCTTTCTATGATTCTATTGTTTCCGCGGTATAGTTTTTGGTTGAGATTTTTAGTGTGTAATTATTCTATGATAACAATGGTATCAAAATTCTGTTTGAAATCATAAGGAAGTAATTATCAGAACTGGAAATTGTTAGAATTCAACAGTTCTCAGTCCCATTGACCTACTTTTGTGGTCATTTGTTGGACATTAATAAAATTATCTTATCTTATCATATCTTATGTCTCATCGTGTACCATATTGTCTTCCACGCTAATCCAAAAGTCTACCGTGTTGGCCCCTATATGAGCTTCTATGGCCAAATATTAATATCCATGTCATATGAGTTTCAAAAATTGGGGGATGGGTGATCCATAAATGGCAGGCCTATTACTATCAAGCTGAGTTCAAGCTTCTTCTCTCTATGCATTAACCGGCATGATTGCATATCCCTGTTCTGATTGGTGTGCAAACTTTGTTTGTTGGTTTTGCAGTGTCAATGCCAATGCTCAACCAACGGAATCTATAATTCTGTTATGCTGAAGTAAACAAGGCACTCTGTTAAATGTTTATTGGAGTGTGCAAACACAGCTGAAGAACACACTCTGCTTGCTTAATTGCTCAAACCCAGCACTCTAATCCAATGCCAACTAAGGTCCAAACCCTGTTTATTACAATATTCAATCCCAGCACTAAAACAGTTATATATAACCAATCCATACAATAAGCAATTAATATTAAGATCCACAATACTTCATTGTTGTTATAACTATAACCATAGACACATTACACATGCATTTATAATTAACTGCCCATACAACATTGGATGTAGGTAAATAATCCCATGCATGGTTTTAAGAGTGAATCTCTTGACTGTGTGAGTTATTTCATGCCAGAACTGAGCCCAGCAGTGGCTCTAGGTAAATACCTCCAATTGGTGCAGAGCTATTCTTGGAATTTTGAGAGGTTAATTGTGATTCATATAGTACTAAATCATCTATTGCATTCAAGTGACCAAGCAAATGGAAATTAGTGCCATAGCTACCAATTCCAGCAAACATTAACACAACCAGCAAACAGATTGAGGAATGTAAGGCTGTAGCATGCTGTTGCACAGCGTTTAAATAAATATTGCATACAAATGAACGCATAAATTAATGATTAGTGTTGTATCCAATTAGCAACACATATGTTGTTAATTTCTTATAACTCAGCAAACAGAAATAAAATGCCAATGATTTTTCTTTACCCAGAAATTAATTTATGCTGATATAACTTCTGAAAATCATGCATTAAATTTACAGCTGAGTTATTTAACTAAAATGAACAACAGAATCAAAATAGAAATCAAGCACATAAAAATAGAGAACACCCGAAATACCCTGGAAACCCCAGTGTGGGAAAAACCAACAAAGAGGGGGCTTTATTGGGCTCTTGAGATAAATATTACAGCAGCAATACAAACAGAATTTTCTTACAGAAAGATTCATTCAGCTGTTTGGTCTCTTCCTCAGCAAATCGGCCCAATCAATATCAGTTGTACGGCATTCTTCTTTCTGCCTGTACGGCTGGGTTAGTACGGCCAGAAAAGTCGCGGCCTGTACGGCCATCCTCTGCCCAGCCCAGTATGCCCTCACTCGGTCTGCCCTTGCTGTTGTATGGCCCCTGTTTTTGACCCCTCTAGAAGCTGTTGTACGGCCTGCAGTACAACCTTTTTGTACGGCCTCTTCCTCTCATCCAAGTCGTCCACACCTCAGCTGAAAATCGCCATCACTCTCTTGCCCAAGCACCCCTCTTCTTTTTTCTCAAATGAGTGTTGTGTCCTTCTCCACCCTCAGCCTCCTTCTTATCCCTCTAATTCACTATTTCAAGAAACTTCTAGAAGTCTCC
>JZKD02S1439337.1:285032-303740 GCA_000966675.3 Picea glauca | reverse complement strand
ACATAACTCTCCCTCTTGTGAGAAGACTTGATCTGAAATTTTCTCTATACTTGGCTTCTTTTGTCTCTTCTGCACTTGTTTATGGCTATCTTGATCAATGGTTGATGGAGGAGTGAGGCACTAGCCTTCGATGAATGGTTTCTAGCTTTATTGGTGGATTGTCTTAGCATCTTTCTTGATTTTACTAGTCCTTCTTCCCCCTTTCATGGGGTAAGGGATAATCCATACCTTTGAAACTGGGCAAGCACTATTAGTTCTTCTCCTTCCTTCAATGAGGTAGGACCTATCCCCTAAGGAATTAGAAAGCACTAACCCTTCTCCTTCTTCTAGGTGACGGGTGTCAAATTTTTCAAGCTTGATCTGCTTCTATGCACTTCACCTTGCAAGCTCTTAAGCGATTATTCAGGTGAGTAAGCACCGCGTTCCTGGGCCCACTATTACTGATGGTTAGTAATCCCAAAGAGATGGACAATATAACACATAGGTATACCGAAGGGGGATACATGGCCAGTCTAATCAATCTAGCCCAGTCATGCAAGCCCTACAATGAAGGAACCTTGCCGCTACAGAAGGGACCGAAGGACAATATTCCAATGGTCTTTTACTCTTATGCTATCATTTTTTTCAAGTCAAGGATTGTTGTGCTAGGAGCTAAGTGGGAAGTAAGAGCATTTACACCCCCACTCTAGTCTTCATCATTTATTGCTTGAAGTTTATTGATGTTGCAAGGGTTTGTTTGAGGAAGTAAGAGGATTTACACCCCTCATTCTCAAACCCTAACTAGAGATACTTGCCTTGGGAAGTAAGAGAATTTACACCCCTCATTCTCAAACCCTCACTAGAGATACTTGCCTTGGGAAGTAAGAGGATTTACACCCCGAAGGAAGTAGCATCTCTAGTTGATTTACTTGACTCCATTAACCCATTTTTTTAGGCACTAGTCATTTATTTTTTGCATTGGAGATATAAAATCATTTCCTTGGAAAGGTGAAATTTTGTCTTTTGAAAGATTTCTTGCTTGGAGTTGGTTTGCCACACTGAGAGGACTCTTCCCCTACTAGGGTGTCCCCTCTCTCCCACTACTTTAATTGTTGTTACAAACTTTAACCTACATCCATTAGGGCTGCGTAACCCTAGATACTAACTCTCTCTTCACTACTAAACTAACCCTAGACTAGCTCCTAAATTTTGCACACTAACTCTACTAACTAGGGCGCATCTTTTGGGCTAATTATTGGCATCTTTTGATGGTGTAATTTGCTGATATAAGTGACTGAAAGCTACATCCATAACGCTGCAATTTTCTGCAGAAAATACATGTTGTAACAACTTGTTTTATTCAGCCTCAAAGTGCCATTTTTCAGCACATACTTATTGCTAGTCTTAATGTTGATTTGCTTAACTAGTTTAGACCTTTATATGCTGATTTAGATGCTTTATTTGCTGATATAAACTATCATCTACTGCTGCAAAGTAGGGACAGCAAGCTTAACTTGCTGATCCATACTAACATATATCATTGCAAGGTGTCTTTCTTTGTGTCTCGGGCAGGTACAATCATCCGGAGAAGTACCATAACTTTGGGGAAACAATCACTTGACTTACAAGACATCTCTTTCCACATTTCACTCCATTTACATTTGACCTCTAGGGGCTCCACTTCCATCTATATCCATCTACATCTCATTCCCCCTAGGGTCATCGAGGTGACATTGCATGTAGGATTCCCAAGTTGTAGCACTTGCTTTTGTGGTTGGGTCGGGCTTTGCCCAACCTACAACTTGTGCTATAACAACCCCAACTGGGGCCCTTCTTCCCTCTAAACTTTTCCTTTCCAGCTAAGGCAAGGTTCTCCTCATCCTCACTCTTTGGCTAGCTAGATTGTGAGGTACCAACTCGGAGCTCCTCCTAGGTGAAATCATCCTATAACCTCTCCCAATCAGGGAATTTCTCCTGTGCTACAACACATCCCACTGCTTGGTGAAGCCATTCAAGGTTGTCCTCACCAGCTCAGTGTCATCCATGATATCCCCAACAGCTACCAATTCATCTCTGATCTGAGTGAACTTGGTGAGATATGTAACAACTGACTCTCCCCTGTCCATCTTTGTGCTTCGGAGTTTCTCCCTGAGCAGCACTTCCTATTCTAGTTATCTGACTAGTACAATTTAACTAGGGCCTCCCACATATCCTTAGTTGTCTTCTTGCCAGACAAATGAGGAATGATGTGGCCTTTGATTCCATCAATGATGATTCACCTAGCCTTCACATCTCTCCTAAGATGAGCTGGTTGTTGTGTTGGGTTTGCTGAAAGTACTATTATCCCTTCAGCAAACTCCCACAAACCTTGTTCCTCCAGCAGTAAACCAATTCGCTCCCTCCATGGACTGAAGTTTGAGGCTCCCTCCAGCCTATCTTCGAATCTCAAGCTTGCATTGGCCATAATGCCAGCTGCCCTGACTCACACACCCTCTCTAGTAACTCGACCCCGTTGCTGATTTACACCTGGTCTGTACAGCAAATGGACTTGGCTCCTTTTGTATTCAAAGGTTGAGCTCTGATACCATGTTAATTTCTTATAACTCAGCAAACAGAAATAAAATGCCAATGATTTTTCTTTACCCAGAAATTAATTTATGCTGATATAACTTCTGAAAATCATGCATTAAATTTACAACTGAGTTATTTAACTAAAAATGAAGAGCAAAAGCAAAATAGAAACCAAGCACATAAAAATAGAGAACACCAGAAATACCCTGGAAACCCCAGTGTAGGGAAAACCAGCAAAAGAGGAGGCTTTATTGGGCTCTTGAGATAAATATTACAGCAGCAATACAAACAGAATTTTCTTACAGAAAGATTTTTTCCGCTGTTTGGTCTCTTCCTCGGCAAATCAGCCCAGTCAATATCAGTTGTATGGCCCTCTTCTTTCTGCCTGTATGGCTGGGTTAGTACGGATTTTTCTGTATGGCCTGGTATGGACCAGAAAGTCGTGGCTTGTATGGCCCTCCTCTGTCCATCCCAGTACGCCCTCACTCGGCCTGCCCTTGCTGCTGTACGGCCCCTATTTTCAGCCCCTCTAGAAGCTGTTGTACGGCCTGTAGTACGGCCTCTTACTCTCAGCCAAGTCGCCCACACCTCAGCTGAAAATCGCTCTCTCTCTCTTGCCCAAGCACCCCTCTTCTTTTTGCTCAAATGAGTGTTGTGTCCTCCTCCACCCTCATCCTCCTTATCCCTCTATTTCATTTTTTCAAGAAAGTTCTAGAAGTCTACAGAAATACACTTTTTGTGAATTATTAATTTCTGAAAATTATTTTTCAGAAATCTGAGTAAAAAATCATTTAAGTGACCTTTTAATTTTTATTATGTTAAAACTTAGGATAAGATTAAGAAAGTTGATTCTGGGTAATTAAGTGTGTCCATCAGCTAGCCTTGGACACTTAAGCTTAGCTGAGACACCTTCTGAGCTACAAATTAGCATATGTATAGAGAGTGTGGCAGCACTGAGCTATTACACAGGATAAACAACACCAGCAAGCTAATTAGGGGTAAATCAAGCTGTAGAAAATGGTCTTCTCAGTGAACTAGCAGTACATTAAACCAATATCTGAGCAATCAATACCAATCTACAGATAATAACAGAAACAGCAGAAAGCATCCACAGAGCAGGATACTCAATCACACAAGCAATTAACACAGACAACAGAGATTACCCTGGAAACCCAAATGGGAAAACCAGCAACTTATGGCTTCTGTTTATGCTCAGAAATTACTTCAAACTGGAGCTATACACTCTCAATCAGAAATTTTGTGTATTGTTACTCATTGGTGGTATTTTTGCACATTGTTTTAGCTTAGGGACAATCTTTGTTCACAGTGGACAGGTTCAAAATCCTCTTTGTCCTCTAATCTATGAACAGATTTCTCCATCCCAACTCCTCAGTCATTTCTGCTAATGCCCATTTCTCCCCAAGCTTCATTTTTTTCCATCTCTTGGTTTGTTTTTCCATCAAGCAAGTCCTCTATTATAATTTTGCCTTGGAATGCCAACCAGCAAGTGGTTCATTTCATCTACTTCTCGACAAAATGAGAAATTTGGCCTTTGCTCTTCAAGTTGATAGCCAACAAACAATCGACTTCAAACTTTGCCAAGATTTATCTTTTTACAAAGTTTGGACAAGGGGTTATACAGATCCATTCCAAATCAATGAGGGTAAAGCAGTATGGGTTTCAGGAACAAGTAGAAGTTGCCCCCAAATTTCCAAGGAATGGTTAAAAGATATTGAAAAAGTTTGAGAATTCGCAAAAATATACCCAAAAAATATATTCAAAATTGCCAAAAAAACTGCACAAAAATCTTAAAAATCAAACATGATACATATCAATGACCATTCAGGATTCCAAAAATATCTTAAAGTAAAACTAAAAACCAGTGGACCAAATCAGAACCAATCGGTCTGGACTGATCCAACCCAAATGGCCCTAAACTGACAAGTTCCACCATGAACCAATCCCCAACCACAAACCCACCAACACACCATTTCAAGAAAAAAAACACGAAATAAAAGGAAATAAAGGAAACATCAGCAATATATGGTAACATTAAATTCTTAAAGTAAAAGCTGGTGTTCTCCTTCATCTTTCCTTTTCAATCATTTTATTTAAATTTTAAACATTACCATTAATAGTTCCACTAAGTTACCAGGATTCGGATCCGCCACATTTTTGAAAAGCTGGGATCCGGATACGGCAGGGAAACAGCGAGTACAAACAATATAAATATATTTTTATAATTTAAAAAATTAAAAATTAAAAAATATAACTTATATAAATAATTATATATTAAATTTTAATGAAAACATTCTATGAATATATATAAATTTATATGTTAGAACTTTAATATTCTAATACCAAGTTTATAAATAACTTTAATATATTAGTTTAATAATATCACATTATAATTTATAACCATATGACATAATAAGTTTATAACATTAAAATAAAATTATAAAGTTAGTGTTTATAATTTTATTCTAACCATATTTTATTATAAATAAGTTAGCTAACCATATTCTAATACCTGGTTAGCTGGAAACGGAAACATTCTTGCTTGGGACGCGCTTACTCGCAGGGGCTGGGAGGGTCCTGGCATCTGCCTACTGTGCAGACTATCTTCGGAGGATGTAAGTCACCTATTGGTTCACTGTCACTTCACCAAGGAAGTGTGGAACCGACTGCTATCTCATTATTCAATTAAAGTCTCCTGGAGTGGTCCAAACTTATCGGACTGTTTTTCCTCTTGGATATCCAAAAAGAGCGCCCCTCCGACTTTGGCCGCCCATGCCTGCTGGCAACTATGGGCCGAGAGAAATAGTGCAACCTTTGAGAACCGCCCTCCCTCTGTTTCGGCGGTTTTTCATAGAATATTGTCAAACTTTCAGTGGCAGGCCTCCTCGATCAAGACTTTTCCTCATAAAGTGTGCGATATCACTCTGGCAGATGGCCACACCCTGGCATGCTTTGATGGAGCTGCTATTTCAAACGGCCTCTGTTGCGGAGCCGGTGGTTTCTTTAAATCCCATACGAGGAGGATTACTAAATGGTTCCTTTGCTGCGGGGAGGGCACCAATACAAAAGCTGAGCTCTTGGGCCTGTGGGCCACCCTCACTCTCGCCTCCCTCTGGTCCATCAACCAACTACTTGTTCTCGGTGACTCGAGAATAGTAATTGACTGGGTTAGCCAGAAAAGCAACCTTCACTCGGTCTCTATTGAAAGCTGGTTGGAAAAAACGCGGGCCCTGTCCTCTCRCTTCACCGATATAAATTTCCTCCACATTTCCAGAGATCACAACAGGGTGGCGGACGAGCTATCAAAGCGGGCCCTCGGTGAGACGGTGGGAAGACTCTCGGTCTTCCATAGTGACAATGGAATTGATAGTTCCATATCCACCTATAACATTTTTGAATGATGGCTTTTGATCATTCACTGGTTTCAAGTGCTGGTTTGAATAGGCAGACTGCTGTTTTTGCTCTGCTATCCACATACCGTATTGATCCGTCCTCCTCTGTTCGGTGCGCTTTCGACTCATCTCGCTGAGAGTTTGCTGTTTTTGACTCTGTTATTCCTCTCTACTGGACTGTTCTTCTTTCTTCTGGTGCACTTTGGTGATTTTCTAAATTATCCAAGATACACTTGGCTGTTCGCAATGTAATCGTTTTATAACCTTTATAAAATGGAGAAATTTTTTCTTGGAAAAAAAAAAGTTATAAATTACATTATAAAGTTAGCATTAATATAAAATTATAAACTACATTATAAAGTTATGATCAATATAAAGTTATAAAGTACATTTTAAAGTTATAAAGTACATTTTAAAGTTAATGTGAATATAAAGTTATAAAGTATATTAATATTGGTATAAAGTTATTTCATTTTTGGTACCAATTATTTTTCATCTTTTGATAAGCGACCTTCCATATAATAAGTTACCATTCGATATATAAATCACCGTTCGATATATTAAAAGACCATTCTATATAATAAAATACGACGGTGTAATCTAAAGCGGTGTAATCTAAATGTTGTTAATAAAATGAACCTGCAATGTAAACTAATAAAATGCTAAACACTAAAGCTAAATTACATTATTTTGAATTCTGATATCATTATTGGAGCTAACTTTATAGTATTAATTATGGAATTCATATCCGTTGACTTGACAAAAGGTTTAAAAATTATAGAATTTGCAAGTGGGCGATCTTCGTTTATAAATCAATTAACGAATTTGCAGTGGGATCCGTGTGTGTGGGCCTGGTTATCACGGGATCCGCCAATTAATTGCAGCAGACGTTTCCGGTTGGGCAAGAACCGTGTGGCTGGCGGATCCTTCACGGATCCGGATCTTAAACGCGGATCCAACCTCTAGACCTGGCGGATCCGGTAACACAGTAGTTCCATGATGTTTGAGAGTGGTTTCACATGAAGAAAGCAGAATTTCATATCCCATTCAGAATTCAGCAAACTTGACACATTTCAGTATTTCAACATTCCATGACTGGTGTGATTACAGCTTTTCAGGATGGGAATCTCTCATTTATGAATAATGAGGGTATGGGATTGGATTCTAATCAAGAGCACCAAGCCCTCTATGTACCCCAATGTTACTGTTGTTCACTATTGAACTCCTCTGTCATCAACTTAGTAAGCACCAAGCCCTCTATGTACCCCAATGTTACTGTTGTTCACTATTGAACTCCTCTGTCATCAACTTAGTAAAACTGTAGCCTTCACTCAAGCCAAAATAGTTGACTAGGCATGTTAAGCTTTCTACTTCATTTTAACACTTTTAATATTCAATTTCAGGGTGCTGACTTGTGCAACAACATGGTGGATGGACATGGGTCCACAAGTAGCACAAAGCATAGTGCACTAGCATTGATGCCGCTGGAGAATCAAGGCAGAGCATCCCAGCATAGGGAAAGCTTTTGATGATATCTCGTTATTTGGTGTAGTGTTACAGTTTTTGGACTCAAAACACCATTTAAATCCTCGATGTTTAGGTATTTTGTGTCATATATGTATCACACTCAGTGCCATTTTTCTCTATCCATCCTTGGAGGTTAAATACATGAGCAAACTTTGCATATTGGTGTCTAATGGTTTGGATTTACAATGATCTACATGAATATATATATATATAAACTTTTCATATTTTATTTAATTTCAGTAGACCAATTCTCCGATCATTTACAGTCAAGTTCCATATATATATATATATATATATTTTTCATATTTTATGTAGTTTTTAGTAGACCAATTCTCCGATCATTTACGGTCCAGTTCTGATTTTAGCGTTGATAACTTTGCCAAAAACTACATTGATAATACTATAAGTTATTAACTTATTCAATAAAAGAAAGCAAGCACATGGTCCAAAATGCAAAATACCCAAAATAATATGCTCAACAATCATCGTAAAATAATATTGTCGTAAAATGCTCATAATACATGCTCAACAATCTAATTTTTCGCTATGATTTTCAACCTCCAGGTACACCTATGTGATATGATTTCTTTCTTATAGTGAACAAGTGCATGGCTTCATTGTATACCCAAGTTTGCCCAAAAGATGATGAATTACACTACTGTAGGTACCCTTAAAACAATGGCCACAAAGATTACAAAACCATCCTCCACAACCACCAAGTCCAATATTAATTCTTGTCACATATTGCAGCAAGGGTTCCTTTGAAGCCCTTTCTCCCTCCATTATGAAAATATTCAAGAACAACTACCCTATAAAACCAAATTGAAAAAAACCTCAAAATATCAAATTTTTTGATATATAATACATCCATGAAAAAAAGGAGGGGTGTTTTTGTATTTGTGGCCTTAGGGTTAGGGGTGTTTTTGTAACTGTGGCCTTAGTGTTACGGAGTTTTTATTCATCTGTTGTGTTGCTCTTTCTCGAAATTGGCAGGAAGCGTATTTCATGAGCGCGCTCCCTTCAAAATAAAAACACTCCCTACCAATTTCTAGAGCACTCAGGGAGTGTCGCTCCCTACGCACTCTCTAAACGCTCCCTCAACACTCCCACGCGATGAGGCAAAATTAGCAAATTTTTTTGGTGTTTGGGAACCAAGTCAAGGTTCCAAATGGTTTCAAAAGGCATGGCTAGGGTTTGTCAAGATTAAAACACTCACTCACTCCATTTTTCTCTCATTTTGTTTCTCATTTCACTCATTTCACTCATCTTTGCTAGGAGGGTTTTGAGTGGGCTTCTTGCTAGTTCTTGAAGAGATTGAAGGGAGATTAGAGAGTTTGGAAGGAAGATTGAAGGCTACCATAGGGAGAATTGAGAGCTTGGAAGGGAGATTGAAGGCTTCCAATTGTGAGAGCTTGGAAGGGAGATTGAAGGTTGCCATATGCTATGTTGAACATTTGAATGTTTTCTTCTCCTACTCTTTCCCATTTCTCCTCCATCATTCCATTGGAAATAGAAAGTTAATATCAAGATTCAACAAGCATCATGGGTATGTCAATGTGGTATATCGTTTTGGTTCCATTTTTTATTGTGATGGTGGTGTGGGGAGCTGGAGGACGTCAAAATACCCATTATAGTGAGGAAGAAATAATAGTAGACAAAACATACCATGGAGAGGAGGAAGAAATGGAAGGGGATGATGAAAATGAAAATGATCGTGATGATGCAAAAAAACCCAAAGAGATCTTAACTCTCGTGTGGAAGTATGTGATAAGCCTTAGGGGAGGGAAACGAGGTGGAACCACAAAATTTACATACCACCGCTGTCATAAAACTTACACAGGTTCCTATGCCCATGTGAGAAAGCATTTATGTGGGATTATGCCATGGGATGAAGGTAAGACTATAGGATTCAAAACCTATGTGGAAGTGCCACCCAAAGACAATCAAATACCAAAAGGAAGAAGAGACAACACAAAAGAAATCCAAAAAATCAAGGGTTGAACATGATAGTTCACAAAAAAAATTCAATGGTCGATCCCCATTCCCCCATGTTAGTGGATTCTCGCCTTTGCATTCAGGGTATAGAACAATATCAAATTTCCTTGACCAAGGTTGTAGGGATGATTTGGATGTAAAAATTTCCAAGTTTCTCTATGCATGCGGTGTACCATTAAATGTTTTTTTCTCACCCTATTGGCATGAAATGGTAGAAGCCATTAATGGTGCATGTTACCCCCCCCCCATGCCTAGGGGTGACTAGAGGGGATCATGTCTCATGGCCCGCAATGAGACATGACCATGATTATGATTAGCATGTCCACAGATAGCAACCCAGAAGCCCCCCTCAAATTGCCTCTTACAGCTACAGATCAACCAAGCTCACCACATCCATACAATTCAATGTATGGGAGATGGTAAGCCAACGTCACTATGAGGTATGTTAGTCCTTTTTTTATGCGAAGTGTTGTGCTTAATTTATTGGGCATGTGGATGAGGATCATTGGTTGAAGTTGGATAATGGATCACTAGCTTGGGAAGTTATGTTTGTTGCCTTAATTCACCTCGATGATCGGCTTTTGTGCCCTTGTCTTGTGTTGTCACCGCTCAGGGAAAAGGGGTACAACTCGAGGGCCCTCACAAGGGTAACATTATGTTCCCAACCATACTTAACACTTTCCATCCTGGAGCCTATCACAGTGTACTAAAATTTTGTAATAGGTCATGGTCCATCCTCTCATGAAAAGAAGGGGTTGAAGGCCCAAAGGTTGATGCAGTTGTTATATGTATGCTTTGTAAAAATAATAAAGGCCACCTATAAAAGCCACATGCCAACTTCCCATCCCAGAGCCTATCGCAGTGTACTAAACTTCGATAATGGGTCATGGTCCATTCTCTCATGAGAGGTTGATGCAGTTGCTATATGTATGCTATGTAAAAATGGATAAAGGCCACCTATAAAAGCCACGGGCCAGCTTGAGCTCTACCCCCTCTAATGGTAATCACCCCTTGTCCTAATGCACTAAATGCACACACATAAAAAGACTTTAGCCCAGTAAAAAAATGAAAGAATAAAGCTTGAAACTTGTAAAGGGGACTTGCAAAATAATGAATAAGTATGAAAAGGCAATTAAGGGGTTCGGAATGCAAAAAGTATCGAGGAAAGGGTATCTCAAGTAGCAAGCACTCCCTCTACAAAGGCGCTAATAGAAATGGATTTAGTGACACCATAAGCCATGAAGTAAACCCAAATTCATACCACTATCACACTTACTCTTGAAGGGTTTCTTTCTTTCATTGTTTCCCTCAGGACCTATCTCTCTACCTAGGTCTTTTCTTTCACTATCTTGGTTGGCACACCTAATAGGGTTGGATGAAGGCCCTCCCATATTCAAACTTGCCAACTCACATAAATTCCTAAGCCGGTGTAATGCTTGAAGGAGATACTGGGGTGAATTGTTCACATGACTTATATCTTAAGTCACAACTTACTTTGCATAACTCAAGGATTAATATCTCTTATGAACATTGGTTTACCTTGTCTTATATTTTGTTTTTATTTGGATGGACCTGACATGGTTCTTTGAGGGGCGTCCCAGGCTTTCACACAGGACGGAGTGCCCTTATTCCAAGACTTTGGCAAGTGTGATGCAGAGCAGTGAGTCACCCAGTGACTTGGCAACTTTCGACATGAGCTCTCACATCTTGGGGACCTTGGACGATGGACAGATGGGCTTGTCTTTTATAGATTTGATCATGATGGCACACAGATGGGTTGAAAGCCCACATGTTGGGTAATGTACCCCAGGGTTTATTTCTCACTAGGTTGAGGACGTTACAACATGTGACATTTGGATATCATGCGGAGATGAGATGCAACTTCCTCCACCTTGGGCGCAATGCCCTACACCCTTGATGTTGGCCTCCATTTGATGATGACATCACCTTTTAGGGTTTTATGATGATGGGGTTTGATGTCACTTGGGGTACCACTAATAATGGAGCATGACCATGGACGATGAGATGCACCCTTTGCCATGATTTCACCTTGAGATGATGCCACATGGCCTTCGGAGGCCCTCCTTCACCCTTGGGAGGCTTGACGTCACTGCATGTGTCGCCTCATGAGGGCATTTTTGCATGTTTTATCATTTGTAGAGGTTGTTTGAGGGGTCAAACCCACTTAAATTATGGATAAATGACATTTTACTTTACTTTGTGGAAAAAAACACTAGGTTTTACCTCATATATAGAGGCTAGCGCTAAGATCGTTCATTCATCATCATATTCCTCACCACTCGATAGAGGAGAACCTCTCTAAAAATTCATAATTTTCTCTCTTTGCCTCTCTTACTCATGCACTAGTCTTGTCAAGGGATCTTTGTGGATGGTTTGCTCTCTTGGATGGATATTTTCTGCAATTAGGGTTTGAATGATCATGCTACTTGGAGTAAGTAATTTTCTGCAATTTGTTGTTTTTGCTAATGTTAGAGGTGTTAAATTGTTATCTTGTTGCAAGTTCTTGTCTTCTTGAAACCCTAAGAAGGAGACATAAGTGCTTCTCTCCTTCATAAAATTTTATATGTCCAATTTTGAGAAGCATTCTTTGTTAGGGTTAAAATCCTAAGGCCCAAAAGTGCTTGCACTTTAGGGTCTTAACCCTAGCCTTTGATCCTTCACCTAAGTGAAGCTAGAAGAAGGGAAAAACAACACCTAGGACCCAAAAGTGTTTGCACCCTAGGTACCTCTTTCCTCAAAGTCTAAAACCTAAGGCCCAAGTGTGTTTGCACCTTAGGGTTTAGACCTTACCTCTCTTGTTTCATCTAATTCAATCTTCAAGCCAATGCATTTGTGACTCCATGAGCCCTAGAGAACAACAGCACTAGTCTAGAGGTGTTCTTGTGGTTGAAGTAGCTATTGAAATCAATACTCTCTCTCTCTCTCTCTCTCTCTCTCTCTCTCTCTCTCTCTCTCTCTCTCCAACATCTTACTAACATTTCTAACCCTAACTCTAGCAAACTATCAATATTTATTGTTGTTGTTATAAAAGTTTGCTACAGCCACTGAAAACTACATTACTTTGTTGCATACACTCATTTATAAGTGGCTTAACTTACTCAGAAAAAACTTCTAGCAAATAGATAATATTATACCTGTGGAAAGCTTACTTTTCAAGGTGAATTACTACATTTATGAGTGCTTTTATTAGTTGTTGTTGCAATATTTTAATTGTTGTTACACAATTGGTTTACTGCTGTAATTTGCAACAGCCCTAGCATTTATTGATTGTCTAGTGTCTAAGAGGTGATTATTGCACTCTATAACTTGGAAATTGTCTATATTATGTTGTAAATTGTCTATTGTCTCGTACAGGGACAACAATTACCTCAATATCTCCTTTCCCTTTCTTAGATCTAGACCTAAACAACAGGTGACCAAGATAGGGATTGTAGGTTTGGCTAATCTTGCTATTTGATACCTTGAGGTCACCAGGGAAGCCTCCCTTGTGGTGGACCTCTTCCATCACTAAAACGAGGGAAGTCTCTACTTAGGTGACAGTGGTAGATTCTTCCATCGTTACACAAGATTTGGGATCTTGTAGAGGGCTTTGCACAAGTACAAGTCATATGATAACAGTGCCCCTAAAGGATACAAGAGCCCCGAGTATGACAAAGCTAGAACCTTGAGACTTGAGAGGGAAAGAGCCAAAATCCATGGTGCTCTAGGAAAATTTACAAATGCTTGGAACCATTATGGGGTATCAATTGTATCTGATGGTTGGAAAAATGTTAAAGGAAGGCCATTGATTAATATTCTTGGTGTGTCTGCTAGTGGTGCAGTCTTCATTTCAACCATGACTACTTAGATCACTACAAGACCAGTTTTAATATTGCAGAAGCTTTGACTAAAATCATTCAAGAGATTGGGCCCTACAATGTCATTCAAGTCATCACTGATAATGTTGCTAATTGTAAGGTGACAGGAGCACTCATTGAGGATAGGTACCTCAATATATTTTGGTCAAGGTGTTTGGTTCACATAATGAACCTTTTGATGCATGATATTATTAAAATGAAGGACCATGATTGTAGATGGATTGGTGCTTTGTACAAGAGAGGGGAGAAGATAATAAAATTTATTACCAATCAAACCATGGCCCACTTCATTTTTTGCAATAACTCCAAGTTGGAGTTACTAAAGATTGCAAAGACTAGATTTGCTAGCTATTATCTCACCTTCTAGTGCCTTTTCAAGGTAAGAGAGGCATTATGGTCTCAAGTGATTCATGGCAAGATCTAAAAGACAGGGCTACATCCACATCTAACAAACATGAATTTCAAGAGGTGGAGAACACAGTGTTTGATGGTCAGTTTTGGAAACATGTTAGGAGTATTCTACAATTCACCAAACCCATTTACAATATGACTCGGTTTGCAGATACAAATCAACCAGTGATTCAGGAGGTGTATGAGTAGATGGACAACATGCTAGGCCAAATCAAAGGCATTGTTGAGCCGAGGGATGCAATCTTGTATGATCCTATCCATTAACATGTGGTCAAGAGGTGGGATAATATGAATGTTCCACTCCATGTCCTAGCATATGTCCTTGCACCAAAATATTATTCTCGATCTTGGTTAGCCCAACCAACACCTAGGGGTGGGGTTAGAAAAAACCCACACATAGATCCAAAGGTGCAAAATGGGTATATGCTTGGATTGAACAATTTTGTACCTGAGGAAGAGTGTGCTCAAGTACGAAATGAAATGAGAAAGGACATCTGTGAGAATGGAGTCTTTGGTAACGTGCATGCTACCAAACATTGAGATAGGTTGAGTTCTATGGAGTGGTAGAACATGTATGGCTCCTCTACCACATATCTGCATAAATTGGTAGTGAGGGTGCTTTCTCAGGTAGTTAACACTTCTTTTGCAGAGGTGTTAGAGCACCTATAGCTTCATTCACAGTGTAAAGAGAAATAACTTGAATGTAGACCAGGCAGAAAGCTTGGTTTATGTGCATTACAACTGGAGGTTATGTTAACCCCTGGATTTTCTCACTTGGAAATCCTGAGGGTAAGGAGCCAGTGTATTCCATATGGCTGGCATTCAGATAGTTTCCCAGATACAACTTGGTTTTGAGCCAAGGATGGTTCCCTTTGAGGTCAGGTACAGAGTGGTTCAGTGGTGATTACCTTATTTCAGAGACAGGCTACACAAGTTTTCCATGAGAGGAGATGGAGATGGCTATTTTTAGCAATTCCCCTACTTTTGAGGAGGCAAAGTTCAGAAGCCCACATGGAAATTTTGGTTACATATTCAAAGTCCTTGCAAGCTCACAATTCCAATGAGACTTCGTTGGACAACATGCGAGACATGTCTATTTTTAGTAGTGCTTGCATGTCAAATCTGAACACATATTCGGATCCCTTACAGAAAATCGAGTCTGATGAGCCTAATTTCATTGACATGCAAGCACTTTCTATTTTTAGCAATATGACATGCAGTGTGACACATGGCAACTTGGCAGAGTTAACGCTTGGTAGTTCCAAGACGTGACATGTGGCAACCTTGGGAGGTGACACATGCCATCCTTAAAAGGTGACATGTAGTAGCTTATATCAGTGACACATGGCAGAGTTAAGGCGCATATTTGGATCACACACTGATGTAGTAGTTTTCCAAAGTTGACTGAGATCATCTCTGAGTCAACTGGGCACAAGTTTGAGTCAAGAGCAGTGGTGGCACATGGAGGAGTTTACAAGGTGATAGACTGAGTTAACTAAGGGTGCCTATCATTCTTTTCTCTCCTCATCTTGAGTTAAACTCAGACTATCTTCAGTGTGATGGCACATGCATGAGTTGTAGGAGAGGTGGTGCGTGATTGATGTTTACGAGGTGTCCTAGTTGAGTTAAACTAGGGCGCCTACCTTTTATCTCTCCACTTCACTCTTTCTCCCTCTTACTTGGTCACTAGTTCAACTAACACTCACTTTAGTTAACTAGTGTGCCTCCTTTTATCTCTCTCTTCACTCCCCCTTTCTCTCCCTTAACTCTCTCTCTCTCTTCCACTTCACTCTCCCTTCCCCTCACATCACTCCACTCACTTCATTTCACTCCCACATGGGGCGCACCTCTCTCTCTAGTTGATGACTACTTCACTGGGTTTAACTCCTCTTTAAACTAGTGCACCCCCACTCCCTGACATTAATTCTTCTACACTTATGAATACATGCATAGACTCCTCATTCAGTTACAAATCAGTTGGACTCTGTTATGACACAGAGTGCTTAGGTTCACCTCCACTCTTCCCCAGTTCACAGGTGTCACACTCACCTTCACTCATGCGCCCTACTCCAGATGACAGCAGCGCATGAGGACACCTCATGCACCCTACTTCAAATGACACCAGTGCATGAAGACACCTATCCTCCAGATGACGCACATTCATTCTCTCACTTGACTCACTTGGGCGCATGGCTTGAGGAGGTTTACTCATTGAGATATGCACCCCTCTTCCTATATTGGCAGGCCTTCTTCATTGGCACAGGGTTGGATCTTCTTCAACGACAACATACTCCATTGCTTATTTCTCTCATTCTCTCTATTCTAGCTTCTACTCGGGTGCAGGGATCATCACAGTACCATTTTTGTAATCTATCTCTCTAGTGCAAACAGTCGCTTGGCAATTTCAGAAATATAACCATTGTTGTGCTCATATCAAGCCCTTGTGGATCGTCGATATTATTGATGTCACTTGTGCATGATTTAGTTGTTTTTGGCATATTATTTTGGTGTTTTCAGCCACTTAATATCACATCTTCTGTTTTATTTTCCACATTTTCTTAGCTAACGTTGCAAGGATTTCTTCACAAACTTTCAACACAAATTTAAACCATTTGGTTGTTTAATCGCAGCCACAAAACAAATCTTTTGCTGCTGTTTTTCTAATTTTAATGTGCAGATTTACAGGTGAAGACAAAGGGAAAAGGACCTAGGAACACCCCCTGGAGGTTGGCAAGCACCAGCCCGAACAAAGAGGGAACTGTTCGTGATAATTAGACGCTTTTCTTGTTGATTTTATTGCTGTTTTGAATCAGATCTAGGTGCAGAAAATTGTGCTACCAGGTTGTTGTCCCATTATTGTAATGCAGCAGAGAATGATAATTATAAAAGAGATGTGACTTGGAACAACAATCTAGAGGAAACTAATTTGGAGGATGGATCCATGGTTTTAGAGCGCTTGGAAGCTGAACTTTTGGGTGATCATGATGGTTATCGTATTCCCAGAGTAGACATGCCACCCCCATCCAATAGCACGTTTCCAAATGCAACAGTTTTGCCTTTATCTTCACATCATCCAACATTACGTGGGGGCCATGCAGCTACTAGTCGTGTTCCACGAACACTTCCACCTACTCCTACTCCTCTTCTTCATAGATGACAAGAAAAGAAACTAGAAATTTCTCATGGAAAGAGGAAAGCTTAGTGTTGAATTTAAAGCAGTTGCAAGAGCCATTCTCCGGGAGGATGGCAAAGACCCTAGCCGATATCTAGGGCCCCCAGTGCACTCCTGGGGTTCTTGGTCTGGGACCAAACAGTCAGAGCCATGGCAAAAGACCCTTGTGAGGGCCCCCAGTAGATGACTGGGGTTCTTGGTCTGAGACCAAGCAGTGAAGACCGTTATGAGGGCCCCCAGTAGATGACTGGGATTCTTGGTCTGGGACCAAGCAGTTAAAGTCCCTAGATATGTCTAGCGCCCCTGGACATGTTCCAGGGTACCCATGTCTGGGGCATGGGTTGATCCTTGGTCTTGTACCTTGGTGGATAAGACCCCAAAAATGCTCTGGGGCAACCTGGTCCTTGATCAGGCAATTGTTGGTGTATGACCCTCTTTGAAGGCGGGCATGACCACATGAGGGATGTATCCCATATGCAGTGATGATAAAGTTAAAAAGGTCACCTTGAGAATTATATGGACAAGCATTGCCACCAAGTAACCCCACCCAAACCCACACCCTTGGTTTTTGAGCATGAGTTTATTTGGGGTTTTGTATTTTTGCTTTAAGGGTTAAATGGAAAATATTAATTAAATAATATAACATATTTAATTAATATTTATATTAATTAAGTATGTTATTTTTATTATTATCTTTCATTAGCCTCACCCTGGCCTAAAGTATAAATAAGATTCTTCCCCTCTACCTTTCACACACTCATATTTTTTCTCCTTCTCCTAAGTGTGGCGGATTGCTCTCTTGAGCCTACGGCCTCCTTGTAACAGTTCCTCAGCCTTCTCTTGACAGCGTACGGCCTCTTTGTGACTGATTTTTGCAGCCTCCTTTGTGACAGTGCTTGGCTTCTTTTTCAGCTCAACCTATGCCAGGTCCCTTCCATGTTTTGCTTGTTGTTGTGTGGGTGTAGGAGGTGTATAAACCTCTGTTGAAAGTGCTCCTGCTGCCATCCCTTTTATTGCTGCTAGTCGGCCATCCTCTAAGACAGTGGAACCCTCCTCAAGACTGTCGTCCCATACTTCTTGAATAGATCCAAGCCGCGGCACCCTTGCTGGGTTGTTGGACCCTATTTGCAGGCTGTCGTCCTTGTTTTCAGAACATTTGTTGTGTGAGGGTTTGGTTCCAGTTTTTGTTGTGTGAGGGTTTGGTTCCAGAACTTGTTGAGTAAGGTTTTGATTTCAGAAATTGTTGTGTGGGTTTCGTTGTGTCCTGTGAGAGTTATTCCCTTGGTGGCTTGGTTGTCCTAACTTCTCTTGGTATGAGATCTAACCCTTGAGGTAGATCCAAGATTTCTAAGACTTATCTGAGCATACTTTGATGGATTATTATCTCTCCTAGTTGTCATGCTCTTCTTCATTTCAGAGGTAAGTTCAGATCTATATTTGCTCATGCTCAAATTATTTTATTTAGCCTAGATCTATCTACTCTGCATGTTAACTAATGTTGAAAACTGATTTAGAAACTCTTCTACAGTTTTAGAATTACTTCATGATATAGATCTATCTTCTACTTTTGTCCTAGTTTAGATCTGAGTACTTAAATGTTTTGTTTAGATCTAATCATTGTTTATGAACAGAGTTAAAATTCCAGTTCAGATCTGAGTGTTGTGCACACTCAGAAATTATTTAAGGGTTAAATCTAATTGTTGTTCATCTTCTGATTTGATTTCTTAAGTTCAGATTTATTTATCTAGCACCCTACAGTATAGAT
>JZKD02S1439337.1:267178-279794 GCA_000966675.3 Picea glauca | reverse complement strand
TTCTACTTTTGCCCTAGTTTAGATCTGAGTACTTAAATGTTTTGTTTAGATCTAATCACTGTTTATGAACAGAGTTAAAATTCCAGTTCAGATCTGAGTGTTGTGCACACTCAGACATTATTTAAGGGTTAAATCTAACTGCTGTTCATCTTCTGATTTGATTTCTTAAGTTCAGATTTATTTATCTAGCACCCTACAGTACAGATCTCTTATTGCATTACTTTTCTGTTTTGAAGTTTGATTTATTACAGACCCTTGCTGTTCTATCTAGCTGAATTTTTAAAAGGACAGAAATTTTCTGGTTTACTTCCCTAATTCTAACACTTAGTGCATAGCATTGTATACTAGATCTCTTTTTCTTTTTCCTGTTTAGAAGTAGTATCTAGAACTTAGTACTTTGTCTTTATTATGGCTTATTTTGTAAACAATGAACATTATAAGACAATTTGCCTTTGAAGATTGAACTATTCACTGAATCTTACAACTCTTTGGTAATGAATATGATGCTCTAGAGTCTATTTCATTTTGTGGTTGATGTTGTCTATTACAATTTGTTGATGACATATTTTACATGATTGATGTTATATATGAACTAAATGGTTGATGCTTTAACAATCATCACTAATCCAGTAATTAAATGATTTTAAATCTATGTTTTCATTTTTTCCAATTGATTCAACATTCTGCATGTTTTTATATATATATATGCATCAAAATATATCAAAATGTGTATTATCTAAAAAATGCTCCCAAAACGCTTCACTCCCGGAATCTTTTTGAAAATTGTGCTTTTCGTTCTCGCTCCCCTCCTCCAACAGCCTTGCTCTATAGCATGAATAAAATCATAGAGCGGATATCTTCTCAAAGCTAAACATGGGATTTTGTTTAATTCTATAAGGTACATACTACAAAGTACAGGCTGTTATTCCCAACTGATGTGTATTGCAATCTTAGGAACTTGTTACAGGTGCCAAAATGCCTCATATGCAGATGCTTATACCTTGCATTGCATATGGAAAATTCCCAAAAAAGTTAAAATTCAAACTTAAAGCAGCTAGTGGCCTCTTCCAAAAATGCCTACGAATCGTCACCAGCTAGGAGGCAACTATTTTGACTGTATCCCCCACTTTGTATAGTGTTCTCAAGTCACTTTGATGATCATGACCTGATCCTTATCCTAGATACAAAATAGTTACAAAAGTGCAGATCAAGTCACACAAGAAATTCAAATTCTTGCACCTAATCTTTCGCAAATGATCTGACTTATTTAAAGCATTACCCCTCTTCAAATAGTTGCATGTCTTCAGAATGTACAAAGATAAAGCAGTGTACTTTAAAAATAAACCATTCTGTTGCAATTGGAAATTTTGGTCATTTCCATCATCTGCAAGCCCCAGATTTATTGTTTCTAAACATCTCTATCCATGACTCCGGCCACTAAGAAAGGAAATCAGAGAGTTCTTCAAAATTATTTCACTGAATTATGTGCAGCTCAAGCAATTTGTTAATGCTCATAAGTCATACAATTTGTAAGAGCATACAGGTAACAGAACAGATTAAAAAACGTTAGAACTGGAAAAGGCCATTCAAGTAAAAATTAAAATCAGTTTATAAGTAAATCATGTTTTAGTAATTTCTGCACATCTTTCAATCATGTGGATTTCAGAAGCAACTAAAAATCTATCACATATCATTTTTCCAGCAGAATAGAATAAGATTTAGAAACAAAAATCAATCCACCTTCTGAATGAATTGTGTTGGGCCTAAAAGGTGACATATATCAATAAGGAGTTCCTCCATATTTGTTCGGAAATGAGCTAGTCCATCAGGAATGTCAAATACTCCATTTGGTTCATCCACGCTGAAATCACTACTGTCAACCTACAAGAACATAAAATGTCAAATGCGAGAACGAAGTAAAGACAAAATTGTAACACAACTGTATGCCAGTCTGCCAGATAAAGATTTTCACATGTTAAATCATACAACATAACACTACCAAGCATTACCAATAGCAACTAAGAAAATTGCAAGAAGTGCTACCAATAGATCCATCAGAGGAGTTGCACATGAAGAGCACTGACTAGAGCCACCAGGAGATAACAAAGACAAGAAGAACCATCATTTGATTAGGTGCAGAGAATGTGTAATGTTCCCAACCAGATCTGATTGGAACATTGAGTTTTTATTGTGTTTTATGTGTTTTCTAGTTGTGGCATTTTGTCAAACACTTTGCTGATTTTAGTCTCTTGCGTTGTGTTGGGGTTTATAATGATGGTTTTAATGTGTGTTTGCAGCAAGTAAAGATAGCAATGTAGCCAACAACATGTACACAACAAGATACAGTAGAATAACTCAAGTAAATAGCACAAATACCTCAGATCTTATTTTATTCATAATAATAGCTGACCTCATACAAAATGGGGCAGATCTGGAATACATAGAGTGTATGGCTGATAATGCCTCCAAGATAGAAAGGAATGCTTATGATATGGTCTCCTAAGAGTCCTCCAATGCTGCATACAAAGGATATCCGAAATCCAACCTATAATCTGGTTGATGATGGTGTCTACACTCTAGCAAGTGCGCCCTCTCTGGCTGAAGCAATCCAAGAATTCGGCCTCCAAGGGTTTGGCACAATATCCACTGAAACCCACTGCCAAAAGGTAGATCGGGGGCTGGGTAACCCCTATGCCAAATCTCCAACCTATTGGGAAAGGTCTTCCCCTCCAGAACACGAGATCCCCTATGCCCAGTGCACCCTCCTCAAGATGAAATGCGCCCCACTGGTAGAAGAAATGAATGGCTTGATGAATACCCTCAAACACTGTTGTAAAAAGGCGCTATGGTGATGGCTAGCAACCCTGGAGTGAGATCTACCGAGTATCTGGTCACCTTTGAGCAAATCGAGCTACTCCCTCAAGATGGGTGCACCCTAGCTCTGCAAAAACCCTCCAACAATATGCCATGCCTCCACAAAGACTCCTGGAACTGAATAGATCTGATGTAGAATGGTGAGGGAGGAATCTTTCACCTCTGTGACCAAGCTTGGATCACGAAAGGTGGGATCTTTCACCATGGAGTTGATCTCTAGGGTTTGTTCAATCAAAACCCTCAAAATCCCCAAGTGCATGGGATCTCTAGCAAGAAGCCAGACATCAAAATGATAAACAACATAATGAGATAATAGAAGCCCCCATCTCTCTTTTATACCCCATGTTCACCTTTTCTCTCCAAGTGACTTTTACTTTATTTTACTATTCCTTAATTAAATCACTTAATTAATTAATTAACCATTTTACCTCTAAAAAGTTATTTATCCATCCTTATGGCTTCTCCAGCCACTGAAAGTCACTTATCATCATCTTATCATGTAGTGCTCTTCCTCCCGATTCCGATAAGCTATTACACTAAGAGGTTTCTCCAAGTAATATGCCCAATATGACCTTAGTGAATTTAATTAAAATATGACCCATAATAACTCAAAATTACAGAAATCGTCGGAATGCAACGGAACCAAAGCCAAGCTGTGCGGAATGGATCCTGATGATGAAATATGATGAACGATGCAAGTCGGGGCCAATAAAACCCTTCAATATCTCCTGAACTCACTGTCACCCCTATCTGGCTACTCTGGTAGGCATAACACTCTGTAATGTAATAATGTCCAAAAATGGGGACATTACAGAATTTGTTGCAGGAGTAGGAGTTTGAGGTCAAGTAAGGCCACACAGACAGCAGTCTGAGAAGAAAGCTGACATGGACCATGATTAGGGCACAAATTCAGTGAATTAAGTAAGTTGACCTGCTACAAATAACCACAAACAATTGATCAAGCGAGTGTCTGAGTTTGAATTTAACAAACCAATTCTAAAGATGGCTTGAACAAAATTTGTATCTGCAATTTGAATGGAAAGATTTAGTTTTGAGTGTCGTAGTGAAATTCTTGTGTGAATTTTGTTTTGATAACAATAGTCAACCTGTAATTTATGAGAAAACAGCAGTAGAATGACAAATTCACAGAAGTTTCTAGATAGTTGAGAATCCAATGCCATTGGACTTTGGCATTGAAGATACAGGGATTTGTTTTCGCATATTGTGTTTCTAAGTAGGTTTGAGATGATTAATGGCCTATTTAATATTGAGAAGAGGAAAGGAAAGTGTAACACATGCTTGGATGGAAAGAGACACAAATAAGTTATTGGCATGGGAGCACTGGAGCTTGTACATGCCCATATTGTGTGTCGATGAGAACACCATCATTATCAGGTGCAAGGTATTTTATGCTTCTTGTTGATTAGTGTTCACAAAATTCATGGGTCTTCTTTCTTGAGCGAGATATAGATGCTTCAAATGTTTTTAACGGAGTTTAAGGAGAAGTTAGAAGATGAATGTGGTAGGAAGAAAAGAGTTATTCAGTTCTATAGAGGAGATTGAATGGTGATGTTTGTTGATGTTTGTAAGAAAGGAGCCTGGAGGCAGAGAGTTGATGGTGAAAGGTAGAGTAATAGAGTTGTAGATATGATGAAGAAGATGTTGCAAGGTAAGTCAATGCTAGATGAATATTGGGCTGAAGCGATGAATAGAGTAATATATTTGTTGAATAGGAGTCTCGACTCCAAAGTTCCAATAATGTTGTGATAGAAGCCACACCCAAAGATGCTTGGACAGGTGAGGAATAAAGGATAAACCATCTAAAAGTCTTTGGTTTAGTTGCTTATGATGACACAACATGTAGAAAATTGTTATTTGTTGGGTTAGTTATATATATTAAAATATATATAACTAAGAAAAAATTATAATAACAAAACTATCATATAAAAGGATTTTATGTTATATAACTTTATGAGTTAGAAACTATAATATACAATTAAAATTAACTAGCAAATTCGTGAACTCATTGACCCTTGAATCACAAAGATTCCATCCATTGGTCAATACACAACCAAAGCGAAACATCCATCCATTGGCTAGTGGGAAGAGATGATCCAAAATGGATCTGAACCCAGAGTGGATAAGACTCAGTGCGTGTAAGACCATTCAACAAACTATGATGGTTATGTAAACTATGTAAATGATCAGCAAATGTAAAGTCGAATAAGACAAGAAAAATGAGAATGTGAGAGGAAAATTAAATGTAGTTAATTTCGAATAGGAGAGAAGGTTGAGGAATGGGAAGTGAAGAACCAAGGTTGTTGGCCTTCCCTTACCCCCTAGCTCTCCCTATTTCATCAACTACTCTCATCCTCAAAGGGGCTTTTCTTTTGGGGGCCACGGAGGAGAGGAATAGCATTCTATCAGAATTGTCGAAAAGAGGATATTGAGCACCATTCGAATAAGGTTTTTCCGTTTGGGTTCCAGGACTACATAAAGGCTTAGCAATCAGGAGAAGAAAGGTCCTTGTATGGGGAAGAGGACGAAAGCTTAGTGGCATCTCTGCAGATAGAGCAGCTTGTACAAGGCTAAGACAAAGATAAGAACTTTAATCCCGCAAAGAATCTGTGTTGGTGAAGGGAGTGGGCTATAAGCCTCTCGTTTATAGATCAGAAGGTATAAGAGCAATTGCATCCTTGACAGAGACACAACTTCCAAAACATTGAAAAAAATAGTACAAATCGCAACATGGGCAGAGCAAGCAAAGAAAATTTGGAAAACTAAAGGGCCAGCAATTCTCAGCTTCGGGAGGAGAATGAGCACTTGAAAGAGCAGGTTCAGATGTTCAAGAAGAAGTTTGAAGAATGCCAAGACTCCCTCACTGTAGTCAAGGCAGATTGAGACAAGCACAGAGCGCAACTTGTATACCTTGGTGAGAAGGTCACGCAGATGGATAACTGGCAAGAGGATAGACTGACACAGATGATGACACAGTTGCAACAAGAGTTGGAAGAGAAGGAGAAAGCCTTGGAAAGGCTTCACGAAGTTGTCCAAGACCACAGAGAAGCAAGACAACCTTCTATCACCACTACAGATGCTAGCACCATGACTAAGACCAGCTTGGTAATCTCACCTTCCATAGACACCTCTCAAGACCAGCTTGGTGAATTTGAGAAGCATAGCAAAGGTATTGGCTCTAAACTTCTAAGAAAAATGGGTTATGATGGACAAGGGCTAGGAAAGACGAGACAAGGCATCTTGAACCCCATTGTAGTCACACCCTAGTCCAAGCATAAAGGCCTAGGCTTTGATGGTAGAAATGGAAATTCCATCACCACGAAGACCATTTTCTTGAAGGCAGTAGACATGCCAGAGTTGGGTTGCTCATCAGGAGAAGGAGCAACAGCAGTGAGTAAAGGTGTCAGCTCACCCCCACCTCAACCTTTTGGTAGATTGAAGGAGAGCAACGATGAGGAGAGTTTGCAGACTGAGCCCACACCTGCACTCAAAGAAAGCAGCCAACCAATCAGCAAGAGCAAGAAGAACAAGACCAAAGGATCTACGCCAAACAAGAAATTTCTTGTGTGTCACTACTGTAAGAAGAGAGGCCATATCATACACAGTTGTTGGTATGGAGAGGCATGTTCCTTTTGTGGAAAGAAAGGCCATTACAAAGCAACATGTTGGGAGAACTAAGCCATGTTCCCTAGACCTGATTGTTCTCAAAAATTGAATGGAAGGAAGGCTTCTCCAACCCAACAACAAACACAAAGGCACATGGAGAGGAGGAGTATGTCAAGAAGTCCTTGTAGCAACAACAAGAACTTTTGTCACCACTGCAATTTGAGTGGTCACTGGGAAGCAAAGTGTTGGCGGCTTCATCCAGAGCTTCACCCCAGAAACCTTAAAGCCATAAGAAGAGTGTGGAGAATGAAGATTGCAGGAGATGAAGAGTGGTCTACCTCTCCAATCCAAGAGGCAGAAGTTGTCCCGGTAAAGATAGTAGCACAAGAGGAGATTGAGACAACCAAGTCAAACAATAGGTTAATGATAGAGGCAGCCACATTCCATTGGTTGTTTTCAATATTGCATCCAAAGAACCCCTTCTTGGACATGTGTCTGAGAGTGGTGCACAGAGGCCAATGACCTTGGGGATGTTTGGAGAACACCGACAGTGCTTGTAAGCATGTGCAGGCACCAGAGAGTTGTTTCCACGACGAGAAGCAATTGATCCTAGCTAAAAAAAACAACCACACTTCCCTTATGGAATTGTTATGTGATGGTAGCATGTTGGGGTCAAACGGAGCAAGAAGACCAGCATTCGACTTGGCTTCATTGGCAGTCGAGATGGACTGTCTCTAGGACAGAGAGGGAGATGGGAATGAGTGTTCAGTCCAGAGTTTGGATCTAGAGATTGCGGTGCTGAGAGTCAGTGAGCAGACTTATGCGTGAAGGAATATGTGAGCCAAAACCAGAGCTAGAGCCATAGCCAGAGACTAGAGCTAGTATCCAAAGCCACGATCCAGAGCTAGTAGGCAGAGTCAGAGTTGTTTCCAAGAGCCAGAGTCAAAGCCACGTTTCGGAGGAGCAGACAGAAGTACATTGATCCAGATTGGTCTCAAAGGACGGACTGCAAGGAAGGCGAAGTAGTATGAGAGGAACCAGAATGCAAGCAAGTTCCCTCATCTATCCTTTGCAGCTTTTGGGGACCAAAAGCATCTCAAAGGGGAGGTGTTATCCGAAACGGATCCAAACCCAGAATGGATAAGACTCAGTAACTGTAAGACCATTCGACAAACTATGATGGTTATGTAAACTATGTAAATGATCAGCAAATGTAAAGTCGAATAAGACAAGAAAAATGAGAATGTGAAAGGAAAATTAAATGTAATTAATTTCAAATAGGATAGAAGGCTGAGGAATGGGAAGTGAAGAGCCATGGTTGTTGGCCTTCCCTTACCCCTCTAGCTCTCCATATTTCATCAACTACTCTCATTCTAAAAGAGGCTTTTCTTTTGGGGCCACGAAGGAGAGCAAAGCATTGTATTAGAATTGTCGAAAAGAGAATATTGAGCGCCATTCGAATATGGTTTTTCCGTTTGGGTTCCAGGATTACATAAAGGCTTAGCAATCAGGAGAAGAAAGGTCCTTGTATGGGGAAGAGGACGGAGGCTTAGTGGCATCCTTGCAGATAAAGCAGCTTGTACAAGGCCAAGACAGAGATAAGAACTTTAATTCCACAAAGAATCTGTGTCAGTGAAGCAAGTGGGCTATGAGCCTCTCGTTTATGGATCAAGAGGCCTCCTAGGAAGTTGGCAACCAATCTAAGATATTTCATCCTAGAGGCATCCTAGCAATGACAACCATTCTGGCAATGCTAATACGTGATACAAAGCACCTGTAAGCATATTTTGGAAGGAAGCCATACGAACTATTGCATATGTGAATGGCTAGAACATTTGATGGCATCTCTATAAGTATCGATTCCTAAAAACAGAGTAAAATGTAAAAAATAATGGATTTGTTTAACGGAAAATTAATTGGTTGAACCAAGTCAAATTTGTGCGGCTAATAAATAAATGTGTTGAATCTTGAACTTGATCCTTGAAATCCGGCAAATGCAGTGACTTAGGACGTAAAGGGGCCATGCAACCAAACACAAGTGTTTGTGGTTCAGCCATAGGAGGTGCAAATTATATGTGTGGATGAGACTTGTTATCCACCAAGTTGCACTACGATGGACTTCCAGCGAGCCGCCAAAGTTTGAACAATTCCTTGTTCAAAATTCAAAGTTCAGAAGTTCAGCCGGTCAATAAGACCAAGCTTTTATCACATTTTCCATACCCTCCGGGGAATTCTAATAAGAGATGTTGCATGATGAACTTGTAAAAGGTCTTATCCACCTTCTACTTAGGCATGAGTTGTTACTCTAGAGTGCTTTTTTTACTTATAAACTATATTTTGTTGTTTAAAGGCAATTTATAATTTATGAGTTTTTCCACTCAATTTCTCCAAAGCTGGAGTACATACTCATGGTTAGGCCTTAGCATGGATCTAAGCCTAGTTTCTAATGTATATTACCATCCTAAACATCCTCCTAAATTTTTATGGAAATGTGTTAAGTCCCCCTTAGGATTTTTTAATTTTTTCAGTTAATTAAAAAAAATTCAGAGTTAAGTTCCAAAGTTAAGAGTTTCAAAGAGCAATCAGACAAAGTTAATCAAGAAATAGTATCTTGCATAAAATTAAATAAGAGAAAGGAAGAACACTCACAACAGCATTCGCAACAAAATAGGAGTTGCCATAAAGCTCTTATTTCAGCACACAATCTATTTACATAAATAAGTACACATGATCAACAAAGATGGAAGTATGGGACAAAATATACGATGAGACTGGAGGCCTCTTTATACACATAATAGTCCATGAACAAAACAACTGGGGAACACAACCATTCACCCAACTAATTAGAGAATCATGTATAGAGATAAAGTCTTTTTTTAGGTTAAGGAGCAGGAAAAATATTTAGGCCAAGAGAAAGAGATGTTACTTATTAGCCTAGGCTAAGAATTCAATTCACATATTTAAGGCTAGAATTAGTCTTAATGTATTCCCAAATCAAGGTATGCCAAAATGAAGATTTGTAATTGTCCATTATAAATATCCTATTGCAGAATTCATCATGAATGTTCCATCATTTTGGATTTCCTCCTGTGCAAGGAATCCTAGATTAAGATATTCAAACTTATTTATTTCAAATCAAGGTAAACAAATTCTGCATTCAAATTAACAAAGATCCATTGCCAACCAAAAATGACAGGACACAAGCAGAACATCAGTTAATGCAGTATGGAGATAAAATCAGTTGAGCAAGATTACACATATATCAAAATTACTATTTTCTTGATAATTTTGCAAACTTAAAAAAATCCAAACAGAGGTTTCATTTATCTTCTCATTAAGTTTCTCTGATCTACCATTAGTACTCTGTTTGTTTTCTTGCATATTCTTTGTCGCAAATAATACACATGAAAGCCAGTATTGGACTCAGCTGTAGCATCAAGTTTCAATCTTCTCCAGATTTGGGAGTGTAATCTTTCAAATTATAACAATAGGAGAAGGTTACCATAAACACTAGATCTTCATCAGAGGTTTAGATCTGACAGATTGTTTCTCATTATTAAGAATTAGTGCCAAAAACTGAGATTATGAAAAGGACCTGGGCACGAAGCAAAAGTGCATCAAGTAATGCTGTGAATACAGGGCTGAACATAACAAAAGCCATATGTTTGTGGCTCCCTCTTTCAAATTCCATACCAAGAAGATAACCAGCAAGGCTGCACCTGAAGAAAAACAAACAAAATTTGTGCTCAATTAAGAAAATAAATCCTTAAAAAATTTAGTCTGCAGTTAAGGCAGACAATCTCCAGAAAATATAAAATACTCATTATCATGTTTTAAAATACAAACTGATTATTGCTGATATGAGATCCTCATGAAACCAATCGCTAACTATTACTCACTAAGAGATAAGATAATTTTATTAATGTTCACAAATGACCAAGTGATAGGTCAATGTGACTAGTCACTAGAGATAACCTAAAATACCAAAATTACCTTCACATTCTAATGGGCACATGTATAATGCAGAACACTGAACATAAAACATGTCAGGAAATCCAACAAATGATAATCCTGAATAAAGCTACATACCTTGCACTGATATCTAATCATGTAAATGTAATTGTGCATCAATAGTCACTATTAACTACATCATCTATATGTACTATATAATTATCATTCAACAGATCAACAGGGACAAGGTGGAAGGTAAACTATGCATGAAAACTAGTCCCTAATTATAATAATCAAAAGTTACTCTGTAAACCAACCTTTTTAAGTAGGTTGTGAAAACTCGTGCCCAGAGTGGGTTCATCCCATAGGGTACAAAATAAAAACTAGATGTTTGCCCAGTTTTGTGTTTTTGTCAATTATAAGGGTATATATAACTTTGCCCACAGGTGTCTGCTCTAGCAGCAAGAAGGCAAGGTAATCAGACTTGTATTAACACACAGATCCAGATGCAAAACACATCAACTAGGTGCAGATGAGGCCAGGTGCAAGTCCTGAGTGATTTTGATGGCATAGATACAACCCTCATAGTGTGGAAGCTTAGCCAAAGGAACATCTATAAGTTTTTATAAACAGTGTTTCCCAAAATAAAAAGGATCTATATAGCTTAGAAATATAAATAATAAAACCATTCATCTATATTAATACTGTAACTTTGAAGCTTCAAATTATCATAATAATAATTACAAAATTCATTTCTGACCCAAAATATTTGGACTCAATAGCTGTGATTTATAAATTCATTAGTAGTTTAATGGAAAAGGAATTACTGCCAAAACGTCCACTGGAGCACTGATCAAAGCCCATATGGAACCACATGAACACACTGAAACTTGATCTATATATGCCTGAACGATGAAAAAGCCCAATGAAAACTAATGAAGAATACGATCCCTGAAGCTGAAGAAACCATCCATATATTGCAGTGTGAGTAATTGAGTTATAGTCGTAAATCAATCCCGGTGATCAAATTCAATTCTTCTGCGCTGAATCTTTCTTCTACTTGTAAGTCTGTTATGATATTTAGTAGATTGGCATAGATGAAGAAAAACAAGAGTTTTGGTGGCCGATTGGGTCCAATTTTTGCAATTTAGACTTGGCACTACTGTGTGAGAGAGGATTTAGAAGGCCATGCTTGTGTGGAACCAACTATATTCGTTTATAGTTTATGAGAAAATGGCTTACTGTCAAACCATTTACTATAACACTAGTCAAAGCTCACATGGAACTGCATGAATGACTGAAACTTGATCCATATATGCCTGAACGATGAAAATGCCCGATGAAAGCTTAATGAAGAAGATGATCCCTGAATTTGAAAAAAACATCCATTTATCACAAGTTAATTGAGTTATTGTCATAAACCAATCTTGGTAATGGTAATGATATTCAGATATTCTGCAGTGATTCTTTCTTCTAGTTGAAAGTCCATCATGATATTTAGCAATGTTGCAAATATCAGAAAATATCAGCAAGCCTAAACTTGGACCTGCAAAACTCATAAAATATCAGAAACATCAACAACCTGCAAAACTTTGAAAAAAAATCACAAATATTGGGAGAAATCGGAGATATTTGCAATACCGATATTTAGAGCATTGACATCCATTATCATCCATGTGTGACTTCATATATGCTTGTGTTCACTCATTTTCAGTCATGTTGAATAGTTTTTGTGTTGATGCTTTTGAAGCATCGGCAGGCATTCCCACAAGGGGCCATGGTGTCATGCATGTGGAAATTCTCGTTGGCACTAGATTACTTTTTCGCTTCAGTGAAAACGCCCTTGGGATGAAGCTAGGGCTTCATGGGCTAGGTGATCGGCTTTGTGCGCTTGTGTTGGGGTTTCACACCCACAAAGAGGAATAAAGTGTTCTAATTAATTGTTGAGTTTAGAAGGGGTTCATAAACTCACTCATAAGACTCCTATATAAGGAGAGGAGAGGAGAGATTGTGACAAATCTCATTGTGTCATTATGGAGTTAGCATAAGTGAGAGCAGTGTTGCCAGAAGCGGGAGCGTTTTAGGAAGCGGAAGCGTCGGAAGCGTCATTTTCCAAAAATCCTCGAACGCGAAGCGTCCGGGAAGCGTATATATATATATATATATA
>JZKD02S1439337.1:243223-267061 GCA_000966675.3 Picea glauca | reverse complement strand
AGGATCACCATCATCAAAAGTGACCGACTCTAGCACTAGTTCATTAAGATCCAAGTTGGCTAATGCCAACTCAACACTGTTGTTCAAACCCATATCATCAAGAAACACATCCCACGTCTTTTTATTTCCCTTCAACCACTCTTCTCTCTTCCCGTAATATGTATATAAGACGGAGGTTGGTGTGCACATACACCACTCAGTCACCTGACACGACGACAAAAGAAGAGTTCAACAGAAGAGTTTATACTTGAGTGAAGGGTACATTTTTATTGGGGTCATGACAAAAGAGTTCAACAATCAATGCCACCAACATCGAGGTACATAAAGGACTTGGTTCTCTTGATTAAATGTCAGTTCCATACCCTCATACACGATAGAATCCAGTGGAAACATTGCAATCTTGCCAATCTTGAAATCCTGAAAACTGTTAAGTCTATTGAATTTTGAATGGGACCTAAAATTCTACTTTCTCCATATGAAGTCCAATGAGGTTGGAACCAGTCTCTAACATCCTGAAACAATTAATGGTGATGTTAAAAATTTAAGTAAAAGGATGAAAATGAAGCGCGCTTCCAAATTTCTGAAGCGCGTTTCGAAGGGGGACGCTTCGGAAATGGGAGGAAGCGTGCTCAAGAGCCCCAAAGCGCGCTTCCTAAATTTTGAAGCGCGCTTCAACCCAAGCTTCCTAGATGCACCCGCCCGGATTGAGCTTCGGGGCTTCGAAGCGGGGGGGGGAAGCTTCCGGTAACACTGAGTAAGAGTGCACTTGTGCTAGGAGCTTGGAAATTTCAGCAAAGGGAAATTCTGCAATTGTGGCAAATCTGGCCTAGGGTTCTTGGAGATTTTTTATTTCAGTTTTTCAGCCAAGGAAGACTTTTGTTTCAACCAAGAGAGGCCACACGTGTGAGGAAGGAGGAGCTGAGCCGCACGTGTGAAGAGGAGAGTTGAGCCGCACATGAGAGGGTGTCGTACAGGCCGCACGTGTGAAGAGGAGAGTTGAGCCGCACGTGAGAGGGTGTCGTACAAGCCGCACGTGTGAACATAATTGTACGGACAGTCCGTACAGTCACACGTGTGACAGTCCATACAGGCAGACATCAGCAGTCCGTATGGCTGACATCAGCAGGTTTGCAGATTGGGAATTGTCAAGGGATTTTTCTGAGGTTGGTTTACTGATTTTGGTTTTCAGATGAAAAGTTTGTCCTCAGATTTTTGGTGAATTTGTGTCAGCTGGGAGGGCTGGTTTTGCCCTCAAAATTTCTGAATTTGACAATTTTATACAACAGAAAATTTTGTGTCTCAAGTGCATGGATGATTTATCTCAGATCTTGTTGTTTCCGCTGCTGTAATTTTCTGTCGTAATTTCAGTGTAAAATTGTTCAGTGATAACAGCTAGGGTTTATTGTTTGATCACTAGGAAGTAATTTTCAGATCTAAAATTAGTCACATAGAGTTGCATATGAAAATTGACATTTTGTTGTAATAAGTTTATTTAGTCGGTTTTATTCTGTACCTATTGCGTAAAAACTAAATAATTGTTCTCGAACTATCTCTTAGCTCCTCCTTTTCCATTCAGTTTTACTATTGGAAAAGTGCAGAGGTTGGAGATGAAGCATATCCCCATCTCAAACATGGTTGCTGTTGCTGCTCTCCTTAAGCAAGACACCATAACCTGTGCATGGCAGATTTATTTAAGGGAGCTACCACAAAGGACGGCTTGGCCATGAGGAAATTTTCAGATCTAAGGTAGAGCGAGCCAAAGTGACTCCATATCAGAGAATTTGAATATCTCTGACCCATTTAATTTGAGAACTCTGACGTTAGAATGGCAATAAGCTTTCTGGTTCCTCCTCCAATACATGGCATCATGGGAAATAAGGATGGCATCATGGGAAATAAGGAAAATTAACAACAGTCTGAGCGAATACTCCATCTTAAAGTGCACTGGGTAAACTTAACAACAAAATGTATTATCCATATTACGTTTATGTTTAAATATAGCACCTTTTCAGCATCTATGGTTCCTTCCTTTGTAAAAGCATGTGGGAGGTTTGGAAGTTTGTTGCGCCTCTGATCAGGTGGAATTTTTAAGTTAGTCAGACACACTAGGCTCTGTCTTGGTGCTCCATTCATAGTTGGATTCATCAAGGACAGTGTACTACTGGGCATCCACAATTTTTGGCACATGGATTAAGTAGGAAGGATATTTTCTTCTAGAGAGATCTTTGGGATTTTGAGTCTCAAACCTAGAAAGACTTGAACTTGTTGGCCGATCAGAAGGGGCTTTTGTCCTCTGATAAGCTAGTCATCAAGGACATTACGGGAATGGTACCTTCTAAGAAACTCTTCAAGATGAATGTTGATATGAGCAGACCCCGGTTGTAAAATTGGGGATGGAAGTTTGGAAAAAAGATTTAGTGTTATGAATCTAAAACAATATACTCCATTCTGCATCAAACGCGTCTCCTGTCCACTGCTTCGAATGCTCGATGGACGATGGCGAACCCCGAGGACAGGTGGATCCACAAACAACATAGTGTTTGATCTTTTTGTGTCAGCTACAAATTTCAGGCCTTTGCATGGCTCGTTATTTATCGGGAGCTTCCATCTATAAAGCTCATATGGCTAAGAGCTGGCTCACAAATGGTCTTGGCGCAATATGTGACGAGTCAAGCACAATGAAGCATATTCTTTGGGATTGCAGATTTTCCAAGAGATGTTAGAGCTATATTCAGGATCAGCACTCAGTTTTGTTTCGAGGATGGCTTCATTGTTGGGCAGCACTAATGTGAGACTCTTGTTACCTAGTGCACTAGATGCAGCAAGCTGCAGTTGCATACTACAAAGGGAGAGTACGGCGGCAGTGTGGCAGAAAGTACATTATGGTACAATAGAGATGCAGTATGGTGGCAGCTGGTACAATGGAAGATGGTATGATGGCATCCAACCCTAGATCAAAACGAAAGCTCTTATACCAACTGGAGTAGATTCACTCAATTTCGTCTTACTCAAAAATGATGAGAAGCAATAAAATATAAATGTATATGAAGATGAATAATAAGATGCTTTTTACAATGAGGACCCCAAATAAATAATCTTAAGGGGGTTGCCTTAGTATCTTTACATGAAAGGTTATGTCTCTTTATTAATTATTGATTTACTTTATTATGTTCTTTCTTCTTATCTTCTATTACTTTTTTGAAATTTCTTTATTTATTTATTTATTTCCTAGCTTATTAATTTATGTATATAGCATTGCCTTCCTCTTTAGAAATGTTTTGTACTCAAAACAAGGGTAATGAAGGCTATTTTTGGTGAAATCTTTCTATCTCCCATGACGAATCTTCCGTTCGAAGGTTCTTCCATTTCATGAGGCACTCCTTAATTATTCTAGAGCCAAGTTTCTTCTCTCCAATGGTGAGGATAGCTTCTGGCTCTAAAATGATTCTTCCTTCATAATCCAGTATAAGAACTATTGTTTGTATTGATCGATATTGTCCCGACGTTTTTTTTTAGACATGACACATGAAAGATGTTATGTATAAAGATTTTATCTAGTAATTCCAAACCATATGATACTTGGTTGATCTTTTTGTTAATCCAATACAAGCCATAAAACTTGGAAGGCAACTTGTTCCTTCCTTCTTGTTTAAGGGATAGTTGTTTGTATGGTTGAAGTCTTACGAACATCCAATCTCCTACTTCAAATTCTATTTCCAACCTATGTTGATCTGCTTGTTGCTTCATACTATTATGTGCAATTGTTAAGGTCTCTTTGAGTATTTGGATGACCTTCTAACTTTTTGCTAGTTGATCCCTTACTATCGGAACCTGAGTCTAATTTAGTGCAAACTTCTTCCATCTTGGGGGTTCATAACTATATAGAACTTGAAAAGGGGACATTTTGGTTGATACGTGGTAAGTAGAGTTTTACCACCATTCTACAAGTTGTAACCATTGGAACCACTTATTCTCCTTGTCAGTGAAAAAACAACGAAGGTAGGCGTCAAGGCTTGTTTGACCATCTATTTGAGGATGGTAAGTTGAACTCATATTGAGATATACTCCAATTTGTTTGAAAAACTCTTTCCAAAAATTACACTTAAATTCGATGTCCCTATCACTAGCAATGATCTTCAAAAACCCATGCAATTTATAGATATTTTTGCAAAATACTTCAGCCATTTGCTTGTTGAGTCTATTTTCTTCACACCCATAAAATGTGCATACTTGGTTACTCTGTCAACCACTGTGAAGATTTAGTCCTTCCCATGGGTAAACCTTCAACGAAATCCATGGACATTTCTTCCCATTTTCAGTTTGGAATATGTAGGGGATGGAGCCTTGCAACATAACATTTCCTCTTATGTTCCTTTGTCATTTGTCACATTTGGCTACATCATTTTGGATGTCATTATCCATCCCTTTCTAATAAAATGATTGCCGTGCATTATAGTATGTTTTGAAAAAAGCTAAATGTCCTACAGTTGGTGAATCATGGGATTCTTTTAAGACCTTTGTTTTAAATTTTGATAATGGAGTTGGATAAATTCTTCTCTTTTACTAGAGGATGTGATTTCTCCATTCAAATTTTGGATTTTGGCTCAAGTTATTGATTATGGAACAATAGTGGGGGTCCTTGGCATAACTAACTCAAATTTCATCTAACCAATCTAAATCTACAACAGATGTTGCATATGATACTACCTCTTCAACCTTCCATGAAAGTGCATCAACCACTACATTCTCTTTCCCCTTTTTATGTAATACTCCCATATCAGAAGTGGAAATTTTCTCTATCCACTTTTCTTGTTCTATAGACATGGTTTTTGTCGTAGTAAGTATTGAAGACTATTGTGATCGATATGTATCAAGAATAAGCTTCCCATAAGATATTGACACCACTTTGCTAATGCGTGTATGAAATGGGCATCTCCTTGTTGCATGTAGACTTTAAGCTTTCTTTCTTGTTATGTTTCCGACTCTCAATAATTGTAAAGTGGTCTTCTTGCATTAATATTGCTCTTATTCTTAATTTTTAAGTATCACATTCTACTCCAAAAGGCCTTGTAAAATCAAGGGTTGCTAACACAGGTGTTGATGACATAATTTTCTTCAAGCCTTCGAAACACTCTTCTACTTCAATACTTCAATGAAATAAACTTTTCTTCAAGATATTCGTTAGGGGAGATGTCAAATGAGCATAGGTTCTGATGGACCTTCGGTACTATCCTATTAAGCCTAAAAAAACCCTTAACTCGGATATGTTATTGGGCTTGGGCCACTCTATGATTTCCTTGATTTTGTTTGAATCTACCTTGACACCTTCCTTTGATATGATATGACTAAGTAATCTACTTCCTCCTTACCAAACAAGCATTTTGACATTTTTGCATAAAACTATTTTTTCTCTAAAAGAGAGTATCTATCCCAGATGCTTGAGATGTTCCTACCATGTTTCATTGTATACAAGGATGTCATAAAAAAAGACTAGTACAAACTTCCTTAAATACGGTTGAAACAATTTGTTCATTGCTGCTTGAAACATGGTAGGAGCATTAGTTAACTTAAATGGCATCACCTTGAACTCATAATGTCCTTCATGAGTTCGGAAGGCAATCTCTACAACAACTTCTAATCTCACCCTAATTCATAGTATCCCAATCTCAAATCTAATTTTGATAAGTATTTAGCTCCATGAAGTTTGCCCAACATTTCATCTATGAAAGAAATGGGAAATTTGTTCTTGATTGTTATTTCGTATAATCCTCAAGAATCTATACACAACCTGACGGACCCGTCCTCTTTTCGAACTAACACCATCAAGGTTGCATAGAGACTTCTACGTTTTGTAATGACACCATATCTTTATAGACCCTAGATCGATCTTATATCTCTATTTTATGGTGAAGCAGATATTTATATGGCTTAAAGTTGACAGGAGTTGAATCTAGCTTCATTTCAATTATGTGTTCATTTTTTCTTTCTAGTGGCATCTACATGTGTAGGTCTTTGAATACCTTTTTGTGTTTTTGAATTAGTTCTCAAATCTCTAGCTGCCTAGAATCAACTAGTTTTGAGGATAGTATTTCAATTTGAAGGCATTGTACCATATATGCTAGTGCCCCCTTATGAATTAGCCTTATTTCATCTCATCCATGCCTTGTTTCATCTCATCCTTAGGCTTGTAGTCAGCTCCTATGTGATACTTTGTGTTATTTCTTGTTTCAACTCGCTCATGCCTTGTTTCATCTCGTCTTTTAGCTATGTAGTGATCTCATGCTTGATTTTAGCATGCCCCTCACGGACCTGCTTGTATTGGCCCTCCAATCTCTCCAACTTGGAATTAATCGCATTGCCCATGATTTTTCGGGTCTTGGGAGGAAAAAATTTGAGGCTTTTTGGCTGCTTAGCTTGTTGTTGTATGGATTAACACAGGTGTACAGAAATTTCCTAGCAATAAATGTCGAATTCAAGATGTATGTGTAACATACCTGACCCCTTAACGGCTTCTAAGGGGTGGGGTGTTCAATTTTTTTCCTCGATTTATTTAACTTATCTTACTTTCTTCCATATGCATCTTCCATGTTCTTTCTTCATGGGCTTTTCGATAACAACACCTTCTTATTCGCTAATTCACGAACTCACGGACTCTCAACTACATATCGTTATAATTCTCCTTCCACAAGTCCGCCAGAAAAATCTCAACACTTAGTCATTTCTCCCTCTTCGCGGACTTGCAGACATACAACTCTTTACCTCTTCTTCATAAGTTCGTCTGAAAGTCTCAACACTTTGTCATTTCTTCATCCTCGCGGACTTGCAGACGTACAACTCTTTACCTCTTCTTCATAAGTTCATCTGAAAGTCTCAACACTTAGTCATTCCTTCATCTTCGCGGACTCGCGGAGGTAATGTTCTATAATACTAGTTTTCATGTGTCCAAAGGGTCTCTACACTTAGCCTTTTTTCCCTTCGCAGACTCGCAGAGGTAATGTTCTACGATGCTAGTTTTCATGAGTCCGAAGGGTCTCTACACTTGGTCATTTCTCCCTCTTCGCGGACTTGCGGACATACAACTCTTTACCTCTTCTTCATAAGTTCGTCTGAAAGTCTCAACACTTTGTCATTTCTTCATCCTCGCGGACTTGCAGACGTACAACTCTTTACCTCTTCTTCATAAGTTCGTCCGAAAGTCTCAACACTTAGTCATTCCTTCATCTTCGCGGACTCGCGGTGGTAATGTTCTATAATACTAGTTTTCATGAGTCTAAAGGGTCTCTACACTTAGCTTTTTTTCCCTTCGCAGACTCGCGGAGGTAATGTTCTATGATGCTAGTTTTCATGAGTTCGAAGGGTCTCTACACTTAGTCGTTTTTTCCTTTGCAGACTAGCGAAGGAATTGTTCTACGATACTAGCTTTCATGAGTCCAAAAAGTCTCGACACTTAGTCGTTTTTCTCATCTTAGCGGGCTCTCGGACTCTCGAACTCCCGGAGGTAAGGTCCCACGACTTTCACTTTTATGAGTCTATGGAGTCTTGGTACTTAGCCATTTTTCCCTCTACTATCGTTGCATGGCATGATACGTAGGGTGACACTGGGTACACATAGCACTTGATACATGGAATTTCTCAGGGTGACACATGGCCTTGTTCCATCAGGACACGTGGCGATGCTAGTCAGCAAGGTACGTCGTGATGACGTCGCCTTTTTCCCTTGGACCCGTTCCAACGAGATTCACCGAGATCTTCAACGAAATTTGTGAATTTTCTTCCAACCCAGTACACTATAAACCAATTAATTTACTTTTAATTGATTATTCAAGGTTTTCTTCACAATAAAATAAATACACAACAGAAAATAAATGTCCAAGAACTAAAAGTAAAGTAGACAACAATCACATCACAAGTACACAATTGTTTTTGGACAAACGTCCCCGGAAAAACCCAAGATGGGAAAACCGATGTAGCAGATCTGAGATTTTATTATTATTTAGCAAGAAAATATAGAGTTCTCTTACAGTACAAATTGGTCCAGCCAAATACCAAGCAAAATGCTCAGCCAAACTCTTCCCCAACAATTGTACGACCCCTCTCTGCAAATCCTTGAACCAAAACGTGCCTGATGAGACCCCTGCGTAAGCCTCTGCGCAATATCGTACGATTGTCTTTGTGGGTGTTGCATCACTTGGTACGGCGGCCCTCGGATCTGAGATAAAGTCCTCAGCAAATGCTGAAGATGTGTGTGCCAATCTACTTGATGAGTCCTCCTCTGTCTCCCTGCAAACCCTCACACTCAAATCTGCAATCAATCTCTCTGTAGATCGATCTCTCCTTCTTGTGCGCCCTCTTTAGCCCAACCAATCTCTTTATTCTTCATTGAGAAAGTGAAACCCTAATATCCAAAAGGATTGAGGGTTGAGATCAACCCTCACCCTCATGATGAGATCAATGGTCAAGGTTAAAAGACCACAACTTAATTATTTTTCACTTTAACTTTAGAAAAAGTACTCAATAAAGTCAACTGAAGATTATAACATATCAACAGTTCTTTTCCTAAGTTAGACTTAAGAAAATATTTAATTAATTGACTTAGCTTAAGTTTCATTGTTCTCCATCACCCTAGGACATTGTAATGATGATGGAAGACCTTCCTTGCTACAATCTCAACAGAGTTTTCATTGCGGCCTCACCCCGATGGATGGTCTAGATCGTCCCTCATGCTTCCAAGGTCATTCTGACCAGGAGGCTCCGACCGTCTCACTTTCCACGGACCCAACGGCCCAAGATTGTCCACATTCACTCCTCAACAGATCAACGACCCTTGTTAATTTCGAAGTAGGGCATTGTGCTTAGTGCATATGAAGGGCCAAGATCGTTCCCTTCAGCCCAATCAACGAGTGAGGTCGCATCTCGACGACGTCCCGATAAAGGGCCCGATTTTATTCATCGTGCCAAATCCATGGTCACGATCCTTTTGAAATAAATTAGGGTTTCTCCACTAACTTAATAGTCCACGCCTGGAGTTAGCCATTTCGTGGATACCTTTCTTTGAGTCCTTCTCAAGTCTTACCGAGCCTCAAGGGTGCTCGCGCTTGACGAAGGTACTCCATGATTTTCTCGAGGCTTCTTCACAGTATCGTATTGTTTGAAAAATTGGTTGAGGTCGAGCATTCCTACGTCATGGCACACAAGGTATATGTGTGTGTGCATGAGAGAACATGCATATGCCATAGGATTACAGCGATACACACAATGAGTAGGGATGTCTCTCCCCTCAAGTTAGTGCAGAGACCTTGAATTATACACGTGCATAACAACCATAAAGATTTGTATCCTTTCCTTTATACCAAGCACACAACTTTATTCACAGGCATATATTCATAAATAATTCTCACGAGACATGAAGTATTCGCAAGCAAGATTGTAAAACTCTTCACAAAATTAAGCATTATGCGCAATTTCCGGTGTCTCCAGAATACACAATTTGATTTGCAGACCAAATGGTTACATCTAAATTGTGAAATTTCCAGGTCCTATCAGCTTGCATTCTTGGTCTGTCTTTGACCAAGCAAAGGCTCTAAGTTTTCTGTTGTCTTCTTTTTAATTTTCTGCTGTTTTATAACAGCCAACAGTCATGTTTAGTTTTATGCCGATTGTTATGGTTGTAGTCTCAATTTGGGTGCTCTAGCATGTAGTTTCAGTCATAGGAAATTAGTACATGCATCTCAAATAACTACAACACACCTAATACATCTTTTATGCTGAAAAATGGACAAATCTAAGAACTAATAGCATGCATTTGTAGACACAGTGTTTTTGGTCAACATGACCCTGGACAAAACCCCCCTGGGGAAAACCAGTTTTAGATCTAGATGTATATATGAGGTAAAGCAAATATGGGTTACAGTAATCACAATACAAGATGGAACCTGATACAATAGCAACTCCAGAAGAGAAGATATACAAGCTCTATCTGCCAGAAGCACTCCAGGATGGTGCGCCCCTCACGAAAACTGCCAGAACCACTGTAGATGCTCCAGAAATCAACTGTGATGCCAGAATGGAAAACCCCTCCACAGGAATGAAGCTCCTGATGCTGTCCTCACTCTGCAACTGACCTCACTGAAATCTGATGGCTAGAAATCCCACCAGGAAGGAAATAGAAGCCATGCGCCCTCCTCAACAGAAGAATCTCTCCAATAAAAAATAGAAGCAAGCTGCTCCAAGCTATCCTCAAGGAAAGCTAGCGGCCTCCTCCTCCAATCCTCATGCAAAAGATCTCATCTCCATAGCTAGAGTCCTCCTCCTCCAACAAGCAAAACCCTCTATGAACAATGCGCTCTCCTTAGACTCCTTTGCCCCTCTTTAGGCAAGAATAGGGTAACCTAAGAATTAATGGTTGAGATCAATCCAAATCAATGGATGAGATCACACCAAATAATTCTAACTCATAACCCACTTTTGGGTTAAGTTCCCTAAGTCTACTTATGTCTCCAAAATCACCACAAAGTGATTTAATGTTCACTTTTGCCAAAAGTGACCAAAAAGCACTTTAACCAAAGTCAAAGTGAAAATAGACAAAAGTACTAGGTACAAAGTGTCTAATCCTTCCCACATGTGCTGAGGAGGACAAAAGCACATGGGAAACACCTCCCAAGGTACAAATCTCAACATAAATATTATACTGTTCATTTAACCATACACATAATCATGTCAATAAACAGAGGTGGACGAGACACTTATCTACAGGAAATTGAGATATGCTAAGTACTGTTGTAGAGAGAACTGCTCTCCACCCAACCGTAGGCAAGGTTGCATTAAACTTCACTACAACCAACCACCCCCGAGCCAGGATACAATGTCACGAGAGGCGTTCAACAAGATCTTCTTCCGTGACCCCTTCTGCCCTGCCCTGCCCTTTTCTTCTCGTCTTCCTCTCTCAGGACCTCGTGGATCATGCCAGAAACTTCTTGAAGTTAGTTGTCAATCCGTTCTTAACTCCTTCAAGAACTATTCCAACTACCATCTTGGTTGATAACCAATTTCCAGGGTAGAGGACAGTTCGGATCCATATCATTTTAATTACGCAGGGTTCTGCTTCGCAAATTCATTCAAAACAGTGATGGCCTCCCTCTCGCCCACTCCTCTCCTGACATCGTAACCTATGAAGGTCGTCCCTTCAACAGTAACTCAGCATTCTCTTATTTTATTAAAAACTAAACATATATGTATATATATATATATATATAGAAATATTACAAAATCTATCAAGGTCCATTGTTTAACCTTGATCACCCACGGTTCAGCTTATTGTTTTGCCATAATAACACTTATAATTACAGACAGGGGAAAACAGGGGTGTTACAGTATGAAAACGTTTGTGCTGATTTAAAATGGCAGTTGGGTGCAGCAAGATGCAGCGGTGTACTACAAAGAGAGACTACAACAGCAGCATGGATGTTGACGACAACGTACGACATATGGCAGAAAGTACATCACAGTACAGTGACGGTGTCGTATGGTGGCAGCTGATACGATGGTTGCCAGTATGGCAATGGTCAACCTTAGATCAGAATGAAAGCTCAGATACCAACTGGAATAGATTCAATCAATTTTCTCTGACTCAAAATTAATGAGAAGCAATAAAATATAAATTTATAAGAAGATGAATAATAAGATGCTTTTTAGAATAAGAGGGCCCAAAGTATATAATCATAAGGGAGCTGCCTTACTACCTTTCTGTGAAAGGTTATGTCTCTTTGTTAATTGTTGATTTACTTTATTATGTTCTTTCTTCTCATCTTCTATTACTTTATTGATATTTATTTATTTCCTTGCTTATTAATTTATGTATCTAACATTGTATAAACCCTTCTGCCTTTGTTTCAGCGTTGTAAATATTGTTCTATTAATATAAGATATATTTTACAAATATATATATATAGTCATAGAATATATATTACAAATATATAGTTTACCAATGGAATAGTCATAGACAAATGGCATTAAGAAAGAAAGGGGTTGTTATACACACAACAAATAACCAAAAATAATTGGTTCCATGGCAGCTGAATTTTAATGGCATGTTAATTTTGTTAAATTTAATGCAGCTGCAAGAGCCCTTCTCCAAGAGGATGGCAAAGACCCTAGTTGAGATCTAGGGCCCCCAGTACACTCCTGGGGTTCTTGGTCTGGGACCAAGCAGTTAGAGCCATGGAAAAAGACCCTAGTTGGGCCCCCAGTGTATTGTTGGGGTTCTTGGTCAAGGACCAAGCAGTTTGATGATGTAAGTCCCTAGATGTGTTCTAAGGCCCCTGGACGTGTTCCAGGGAATCCTTGCTCGGTGCTTGGATTGATCCTTGGTTGTGTACCTTGGTGGATAAGACCCTAGTTGTGATCTAGGGCTCCCAAATGAGTTCTGGCCCCTGGGGTAACCTGGTTTGGGACCAGGCAGTTTCTTGGTTAAGTACCAAGCTGAGATAATGTGTGACCCTCTTCTCTCCCGGGATGGTCCATGAGACCTAGGAGCAGTTAAGAAGAAGGGCATGATCACATCATTGACCTTCCTCATATGCTGGGATGATAAAAGCTTACAAGTTATATCATGAGACTCATGTGGACATTCTGCCATTAAAGAAGAACTTTCCTTGTTGACTTTTATAATTTAACATTTTATATTTTATATTATAAAATATTATTTGTTTAATTGTTAGGGTTTAAACCTAACCCTAAAATTAAGTCTAAAGAGCTAGCCCTAACCTACCTACCAAAACTATAAATTAAAGAGACCTATCCTCACTCAACACACTCACACTCTCTCCTAGCCAAGTTTTTGGTCTAAGGTTTTCTGCGGCTCCTATTGTTTAGTTGCTAAGTGGCTGTGGCCCCCTCTATGACAGGTTTTCTTGGTGTGTTAAGGTTTGCTACAGCCACCGTGGGTTTACCCTCTCCAGTCTCCTGCTGCCACTGACCCTAAGGGTCTTTCCAGCCAGCCATAGGTCTCCCTCTGGTTGCTGATTGAAGTTTCTGGTTCCTCTTGCTGGTGCCACCTTTGCTGTTAAGTGTTTCTCTTGCTGGTGCTCTTGCTGGTACAGCCTTCTCTTGCTGGTGCTGCCTTGTTTTGCTGGTGACTGCCTTGCTGTCTAAATACTTGCTGCCCTTTGTGTGCTGCCACATCTTGCATGCTAGCAGCCTAGTATTTCTGGGGCTGTTCTGGAACTGCTGTAACAGTCTTTTTGTGGACTGTAAGAGTTAAGGCTGCTTGGGGTTTTTCTTTCCAAACTAGGTTGAACAGAGCTTTGCATCCAGCCCTATTACTTGACAGTGGCATGGTTTCTTGTTGGTCAGTTTTCTGGTCCATTCTTCTTGGCAATTTGTTCTAAGGATCATGATGAGATCTACCCTCAGGGTTTGATCAATGATCCCTTAAATCTTTTTCTGAGCATACATCTAAGAGGATAACAGCAACATATCAGGTAATCTTGTTTTTGTTCAGTTAAGGAAATGCTTAAGTAAGTGTTCTTTCAGATACTATTTCATGCTATCAGATTATGTATCAGAAATTTTAATCTCTTGCTGATTATAGCATACAGTAGCTAATGTTTAGAAATTAAAATTAAAATATTTCTGCTTTAGCTAGCTACTGTTTATTTTCCCTTAAATTCTAACAAATTTGATTAGCCTCTCCATGACCTCTCCATAGCTTCCAAATTTGATAAGTATTAGATAACAATGCTTACAGTGACATGTACCTATTAAGTGACCATGGGTAAAGTATTCACTGACTACTACCACAGTAACCCCTAAACTTGATAATGGAAGAACTTGTTTCAGAAGGTCTTCCCACAATTCATAATTCATACTTTTACTTTTATCATGGTTCAAAGTACAGAAAGTGACAAACAAGGCTTGACAAAAATAGGGGGATTAGAAGGTCTATCCTTTTTGTCATAGGAGACAAGGATTTGGAAAGTCTTGCAATAAAATTGAGTTATAGCAAACCTTGGCAGTATTATTGGATATGGCAATCTGCTATTAATAAATTAATACACTAAAGTGTTTGGAAACCCAAAGTGAAATTTCAAAGAGTTCAACTCTGAAATTGTGAATGGAATGTACAAAGAAAACCAACAAGAATAATTATGGAGATAAGCATTGCTTAGATATAGACGATACCAGAACTGTAAAGTTGAGTCCGCTATCTCCCAATCCTCACTTTGATAAGACACACATCTGTGGGAAACAAAGAATTCATTAATTTTCTATCATCATTTTTTATCGTATCTTAATAAAAAGAATCTAAATGCAAGAACACCACTGTTATAAACAACAAAAATAGTCCACACCAAGAACACCGAACTATAAAAAACACAAGTTCTAATTTTGTATTACAATTGAAGAAAATCGTTCAACAAAACCTTGACCCTCTAAAATAGCCAAAAAAAAAGATCCATATTTATTTCTTGAATTGGTTGTCATTTATTTCCTTTCTTCATATGAAAAACTTGGATATTTGATATTTCCAGAAAACTTCTTTGTATTCCTACAACATCAGTGTTTCCCACTGTGGTGGTTCAAGCAGTAATTTTCTATCATCATTTTTTATCGTATCTTAATAAAAAGAATCTCAATGCAAGAACACCACTGTTATAAACAACAAAAATAGTCCACACCAAGAACACCCAACTATAAAAAACACAAGTTCTAATTTTGTATTACAATTGAAGAAAATAGTTCAACAAAACCTTGACCCTCTAAAATAGCCAAAAAAAAAAGATCCATATTTATTTCTTGAATTGGTTGTCATTTATTTCCTTTCTTCATATGAAAAACTTGGATTCTTGATATTTCCAGAAAACTTCTTTGTATTCCTAAAACATCAGTGTTTCCCACTGTGGTGGTTCAAGCAGTGTATCCATGCCTAATCTACTTTAAATCTTGCCCATAAAACAATACAGTTATTATGCGCCAAGTTCCCCATGATATATCCAACCAGTTCAAATAGTATTACAGTTATTTTACACCACAAGCTACAAACTTTTGCCATCGTCCTTCAGTCCTTCCTTTGAGACAAACTAGCAACTAAAATCCTAACTATATAATAGCTTTCAAAAGTGAATTTCAGAAGTCAAATTAACAGCCAACTCTGTTTTCAGAAACTTGCTATGATTTTGAGGGATAAGAAAACATTCTCATGTACAAACATGTCTTCAATATGTCTATCGCATCATGCACTTACTAAATTTCCCATTAAGAATCCAGTATCTAATTTTATCATCTTAAGAAATTTTTAGTTTTTTTAAAATGCTGCTTATATTAACAGAAAATATGATACAAAGATAATACAAAAATGGACTAAGTCTACACAAAGGACAAAAGAAAATCCTTTAGGTCAGACTGCATGTCAGGTCTTTACAAAGGAAAGAGCTTTTGCCTATAAATTGTACATCTAACTCATCAGAAATACGCTGTCTGAAAGAAGAGATATATAACACACTATCATTGAAAACAACTTCTGACAATACTTGTGAAGTCCTTACATCAGGGGAAGTCAAAATGGACATTATCTCAGACCTTCAATCCTTGACAACATTGAGCATTGGCAAGTTTTCTGAGATGATGCACTTCATAAACAACTTGGGAGAATTTACCGATAGCAAAGCTGATTGGAGAAGTTTAGATGAGATCAGTGGTCAAGTTGAGGAAGTTGAATTGGAAGATGACAATAAAATCCCAAAAGGTTTGGTACCTTTGGAAAGAATTTTTTATCTTCGTGATAAGATAAGATAATTTTATTAGTGTCCAACAAATGACCACAAAAGTAGGTCGATGGGACTGAGACCTACACCAAGTATGAGTACGATGTGGGAGTGCAATCACAACTCCTAGATAATGCCGAAAATAACATAAAGAAATTAAGAAGTAAGTACTCCTAATGATTGCTTAGGAATTAACATTGGAACAGAAGCAAACCCTAAAATGGTTAAGGTTGGAAAGGGCACTTCTGTAAAGGAGAGAAAGCAAATAGAAGAGTTAATCCGAGAGTATGGGGATGTGTTTGCGTAGTCATATGGTGACTTGAAGGCTTACAAAGGTGTTATCATTCAACACACTATTCCTTTAAAGGAGAATGCTAAACCTTTTAGACAGAAGTTAAGGAGAATCAACCCAAAACTTGTTAATTTTTTAGAACCCAGCAATCAGAAATTTTATGCCAATAATTTAGCAACTCATAATTTAATCTACTGCTGATATAAATTCTGTAAACTATGCAGAAAATTTACAGCTGAGTTTTAACAATTAAAAATGCACAACGGAATCATAACAGCACACACATTTGAACACAAATATTTCTAAGCAAAAAACCCTGAAGGGAAAACCAGTAAATGAGAGGATTTTATTGGTTTCAGAGGAAGAAAATAATTACAGCAGCTAATTCAGAAATGTCTTACAGCCCAACTGTTTTTTCGGCCCTGCAAAATCTTTCCTCCAGCTGCAAATTCACCCTCTTCCTCGGCCAAATCACCCTCTTCAGCTCGACTCAATGTGTGCCTCTCACTCTCCTTAGATCTGCTTTTATAATCTCTTAATGACCAAATCCCTAACCCTACGATCTCAACGGTCAAGATTAGATCTTGTCTTCCCAAGATCGACGGTTGTGACTTAATCTCTCGTTGAATAAATAAAAGCCACATTAACTTTATAAATGCAATTATAAAGTTAAATATCTAGAGAGTGTCGCATGGACACCTCCGCATGCTAGGCACTGCCAATGCAAAAGTACCTATCCGAGCTACCCCAAAAACTAACACTCCCTCTTAGTGAGAAGATACTTTGGGAACCTCCAAATAGATCTGTCTCCAACCCCATCACTCCATCTGTTGTTGTAGTTTCTCCCTCTAAACCAAAAAGCTTCCATGCCACCTGCATTGGATCTTGTGCTGAAGACCTGTTCCTCCTCTCCATGCCCTTAGGAGTCTCCTCACACTCCTGAGCATTCAACTATGTCATCTCATACCAGCCGAGACTCCTGACAGTACTGGAAGTAGCCTCACAACCACCTGTCACTGACACTGATCCAAGATCCCCTTGGACTCACACACAGGTTGTCCCAGCCAACGCTGTTGGGAGCGGGAGCGGGAGAAGGAGTAGGAGTGTCGATTTTCAAAAATTTCCGGGAGTGGGAGCCTTTCGGGAGCGTTTTTTATATAATACATAAAAATATATATTTTGATGCATATATATATAAAAAGCATGCAAAATGTCGAATCAATTGCAAAAAACATGAAAACATAGATATAAGATCATTTAACTAATTGATTAGTGATGATCATTAAAGCATCAACCATTTAGTACACATAACATCAATCATAAACATTTGTTATCAATAGATTGTAACCTAAGTTGCACGAAACGGGGAAACCTTTCCGAGTTTCCAAAACCGGGACGATACGAAACAGGCCCTCAAAAAATGGAAACGTCGGGGGAAACGTCGTATATAAAAAAATTTAAAAAAAAAAAAAATATATATATATATATATATATATATATATAGTTTTTTCTGGAAAATTATATGAAAGGTTTTCCAGAAAAAGACATAAAAACATCTTAATTCTATATGGAGAAGGCAAAAAAAACCTTAACTAAAACTAACTGTCAGTTTGGGGGCCCCACGGCCCCCTTTTTTTGCCTATTTCCTCTTTGAAATCCACGGAAACCAGGTCGTATGGGCACGGTACGGCCCCGAAATGTCATCGGTCGTACCGTACGGCGTTTCCCTTTCGAGAAACGTCGTACGGTACTGTCGGCAACGTTTTGGGGCCGTACCGTACCCAATTCCACATTTCGTACAGTATCGGCCTCGAAAACAGGGGGGTGGACATTTCCTGCAACATAGATTGTAACATACTAACAGACAACATCAACCACAAAATGAAATAGACCCTAGAGCATCATATTCATTACCAAAGAGTTGTAAGATTCAATCAATAGTTCAAATTTCAAACTTCAAAGGTAAACTGCCATATAATGTTCATAACTTCATTATTTACAAAATAAGCCATAATAAAGAGTCAAGACAAAGTACTAAGTTATATAGACTCCTTCTAAATAGGAAACAAAAAAAGAGATTTAATATATAGTAGCAAGTACTAAGTACTATGCTCTAAGTTTTCCTGTTGCCACAAGAAACTTCTAGTTTCTACTCTCGTGATCTTTGAAGAAAAGGAGTAGGAGTAGATGGAAGTGTTTGTGGAACATGACCAGCGGTTGAATGGCCCCCATGTGACAATGGACGTTGTGAAGATAAAGGCAAAATTGATGCATTTGGAACATTGCTAATGGATGGGGGTGGCATGTCTCCTCCAAGTATATGATCACCACCATATTCACCCAAAAGTTCTGCTTCCAAGCATGGTTATGGGACGTTTTAATGCAGGGAGCATTTTTTGGGAGCGTTTTAAGGCAGGGAGCGTTTTTTTCCCCTAGGGAGCGCGCTCGCGAAAAATGCTCCCTTTAGGAGCGGGGGGGTTTGCTCCCCCGCAGCATAGGTCCCAGCAACTTGTATAACCTCCCTTGTCTGACACCAAGCATTGTTGTTGCGTCCAGTGTAGATCCCTCTAGATATGAACACATGTCCATGCTCAAACACAACACCATATCCCTCATCCTCCAAAGTTGATACTGAGAGCAACCTTAACTTCATCTCCTGAACAAACAACACCACTCTACCACCTCTAGAGATCCTCCTAATTCTAGTTGGAATCTCACACATCCAACCCCCTTCACTGGATGCATGGTACTAGTCCCATAATCCACATGACAGTCTAAGTCTGTCTCTCAAACACTAAGGAACATCGACCTCATTCCCATCGTATGGCGAGATGAGCCACTGTCCACAAGCCATGCTCCAATGTCCCCAAACTCCGCACTACCACTACCTGAAAGAGAAGACACAAGATAAGATAAGATAATTTTATTAATGTCCAACTAATGACTACAAAGTAGGTCAAAGGGATTGTTGAGTACAATGATGTCCATTCAAAGCGGGAGTACCAAACGGTCTCCTATAAAGAGATAAAATGCATGAAGTAAAGAATAGACAATGCAAATTGGGCTGAAGTATGAGGAATCTTCAATCGCAACCACAAAGTCTCACAATGGGACAGAGATGCATTGGCGGAGAAGATCCAAGAGCTAATAGGTTTGAGAATCAAGCCCATCTCTCCTAACATCCGAGGCTAAAAGAAGGAAACTCAACAAATTCAATTGGCTGGACGGAGAACTAGTGAGGAGTGTGGACCGTCCGCCGAATCGTTGTCTGGCGAGGTGCGCACGTTGTTGAGGCCTGGAGGACCTAGTCCGTCTCCCGGGAAGGGATCTGAGACGGATCTGTTGCTGAGATCCTGTAGGGTGAGGTGAGGTCCCACGGGTCCTCACTGATCTAGGGTCTGGATATGTATTAATATCCGACGTTCTCTTGATACCCCTGTCCGAAGGTAGTACCCTGAAAAATGTCGTGATCCTTTAATTGAGGTCTGGTCTGATGGGAGGCTGAAGAATATGTGCTCGGAACCTGAGAGCCTCCTACATATATAGGGCTAAAGATCTATGATTGGGATACCTGAAAAAGTCAACGAGGGTCTGAGAACCCCTGAACAAGCAATGGAATCTTCCTCTGATCTCGTAGTAGACGAGGCATCCAAAAATGAAGTGCACTTCGGTCTCCACTTCCTGTAAATGGCATACCTGGCAGGTTCTGTCTGATCTATCAATCTGGTGGTTTGTCTCTACTCGAAGTCTATGAGAACCCACTCTGAACTGGCCTAGAGGGATGCAAAGAGCATGCATCCAGTGACGAAACGTATACTGGGGTCGAACAATGAGCCTGTCTCTCAACTCCAAGAAGTGCTCAACACAAAAATCCATCTTTGGGCGCAACCCTCCCGGAGGATTGACCTAGGTGACCTTGACCAACTGCCTGTAACTGTCCTCCCTGAAGATCTTGTTCAGCTCTTGTCTAGTAGGTAAAAGGTGACCAAGAGCATCTAAGGAATATCGGAAAGGAGGGAGACGGTCCAACTGAATGCCCACAGACTCTAGGAGATCTGAAACCCCTGCAAACCAACCTCTGGCCCGGCCCGGAGGAGTGGAAAGGGAAATAGTCTCAGAAGAGCAATATGCCAAATAAGGGTACCGGTCCCTTCCCTTTTTGGAGTCTGCAAAGCCCCGGACACGATGCAAGAATGAAACCAATCTGAAAACCGTCTCAAGCCGAAAGGGTTGAGCTCCAAACTCTGCAAGGATGATGTGTTGGGGTACCATTTGCTTCCATCTAATGATGCGGCAGAGAAGAAGAATCTACACTCTCTCAGTTAAAGCCCAATTTGACTCAAGTAAAGACGGTCCCCAAATCTCTGAGCCATATAGAACAGTGGGACGAATCAAGGTGTCCAGGAGTCTCATCTTGGACGAGATGTCCTGGAAGTGGTGTCGAAAGCACTGTCTATTCGAGGCTGAAGAGTTGGGTGCAAACTGAAGAGGGGACCTGAGAATTGCACTCCCAAGTAAGTATAGGTGTTGGTGATCTCAATCTCCTCCCCTCTGCAGAGGAAGTGAAGGTCCGAAGTTGACCGTCAACTGTCGAAGGTCGCAAAACAAAGCTAAGGCATCCAGCTATCTCTGTAATCCTTCTGGGATGAGGAGAGGAGGACCACATCGTCAGCAAAGAGTAGAATAGATATCAAAACCTGGTGAAGAAGACAGCCATTGGTGTCCTAGATATGCTCGTGTAGAAATGCCTCCAACTCATCAATATAAATCCCAAACAAGGTAGGTGACAGTGGACAACCCTGTTTGACCCCAATAGTGCTTCGAATGAAATCAGACATCCCATGAGTTGTGCAAAGACGACCAAGAACGGACTCATATAGGCACATAACAGTTGTCAATAGAGTCGCAGAGATGTCAATATCTCTGAGTTGTTGGAGTAGGGCTTCCCTCGAGACAGAGTCAAAAGCTTTCCGAAAATATACAAAACAACAGTAGACTTTCGAAGAGCGGCGTTGTGCCTCCTCAATCACGGCGCGGAGGGTGAAGATGTGGTCAATGGTCTGATGAGTCAGCTGAAAACCTGCCTGTCCTCTAGCTCTGAGGTGTCTCTGCTCAAGTTCATTGGAGAAAATTCCTTCTCAAACTTCTCGGCAAAATCATTGATCTTAGTTGATGTCGATGCTGCTACTTGTGTCTCCTTCTTGCTCTTCTTCTTGTTTGGACATTGGTTTGCATAGTGGCCAGTCTTATGACATGCAAAGCATTTCACTTTGTTTATGTCCTTCTTTCCATCTCCCCCACCCTTCTTCTCATGAAGAGCAGCATTCTCCTCGTCTTCATCACCCTTAGCCTCACTGCCTTGAAGAGCCATTTTGTCCCTGTTTTTCGGCCCAGCTGCTTTTTTGGCCCTACAAAATCTTTCCTCCATCTGCAAATTCGCCCTCTTCCTCAACCAAATTGCCCTGTCAACTCTCAACTCAATATGTGCCTCTCACTCTCCTTAGATCTGCTTTAATAATCTCTTAGTGACCAAATCCTTAACCCTACGATCTCAATGGTCAAGATTAGATCTTGCCTTCCCAAGATCAACAATTGTAACTTAATCTCTCCTTGAGGAGTTATTTTAAAGAGTTTATTGTGATTCGTTGTCATTTAGGACTCTTTTTGTTTGCTGCTGGAAAGTGTTAATAAATGTTGTGTTTTCTTAATTAGAGTTTGCTGAAATTACATTTTCTAAGTTGCAAACATACCCTCATGCTCATTTGTTAAGTTCTACTTCATTAGGGCCTTTTGAAATTAGATTTCTTCATTCATAAACAGCCACATAAGAATGTTGTAGTTTGTTCATTCAAACTATAGCATTGCCTTGTTACTTGAGAATATAGCTCATAAGTCATGTCCTTACAGACTCCATATATGCAATGGATAGGCACTAGACTTAATCTACCCATCACTTTTTATTTTCCTATACTACTACGCTTGTTTTGTTAAAGCCACTCTCCATTTCACCTTGAACCATCATTGACTAGGCTTTAGCAATCCTACCTTAGGGAAGCCCCCCTTGGTTGGGGAAGAGCCAACCTAAAGTGTGAAGAGGGTTGGTGTCGTGACATTGGCCTCACTCTTAGTTCCCCATAGGCTAGTGCCCATCTTTTGAACTTTAATCTAATGGTGTTGGTTTGTGAGGTAACACCTCCCACTACCACCGCACCAATCCTGCCACAACTCTCCAAGTTGACCGAATACTATATTATAATATCATGTTACCCCATTTCCAAAATTTGAGGGGTCACGTTCCAACGCATACCCATTTCGAAAACTCATTCTTGTTTCCCATAATCATGCAACTTAGACCTGGGGTATTGTCTTCTATGCAAAGAGAACTTCAAAAGCATTCATCATGTATTGCTGACCTGTCACTCTACTATGGAAGTCTCGACAACTGTCAAAAGTTTAACCGCAAAAAGGCAAGTGGGAAGGTAGCTCTCTGGAAGAGGCTCTAGCATCCTGGTTGGAGACAATATGGTAAGAAAGGAACACCACTCCTTACCACTATTTGTTCTATGGGTATTATGGCTTACAAGGAATGCTGCCTGTTATCGCACAGTTTGTAGGAAAGGTTTAGGTAGCTTGAGTCAAGGCTTCAAACTGGCGTAACAAGAGCTTCCCCACCCACTGTCACCTCGATGGGGAGCTCTTTCTATTTAGGGTGGCTAATCCCAAGGGAGACGTCCCTAATAATCTGGGGTTCTGAAGGAGAAGGATCAGGTTTGTGGCTTCAAAGGTTAAAGATAGGCTTCCCTTCACAGATTACTGCCAATATGATAGTCAAAAAGGAAGAAGATATTCCACTGGATGGCACCTGTTTGCGAGACAAGACAAATAAAGCTAGAAGATGTGCTACAGTGGTTAGTACTTCACAATACCAATGACTATCTTTTATACATATGAGCATTAATGAAGGTAATTATTGACGAAGTCAATGATTGCAATAAAAGCTTATACTTTATGTCACTTCATCAATAAATACGCAAGAGATACTGGCATTCAATGTGTAAAATCAAATCTTTGTATCATCACAATGCAATAAACATCAAAAATCTGCTCATATATAAATAATGTTGCTGCGTCACTATTGCAGAATTAAGGTGACGTCAGCCCTAGTACTAGGTCAAAATTAAAGACAATGAGAAGGACGTTTTGTCAAACAAGCTTATGGATATAATCAACAACTCAAGGTCTATCAAATAGATGACAAATGTCAAAACGTTTCAAGGCCAAACAAGTTCTTTAACAGGTATGACGTCACCTATATTGTTGTTGTTTTAGGGTTAGGGTTAGCTAGTCAAAGAGGTGGACGTTTTGACAAATCAACCAATGAAAATGCTTGAAACCTCTATGGCTACAAAGAGATGAGTCATCTGCAACTTTTAGTCCAAACACAAGTTTAAAATAGGCAAGACGTCATCAAGGTTAGGGTTAGTCTAGAGTCTAGACGCAAGGGTTAGTTAGGGTTTCAAATAAAGAGTGTTTAAAAGAGTGTTTAAGCATAAGAAAACCTCAACGTTTTGTTCTTAGACTAGTGCCTTAGGGTAAATGGAGTCAAGGAGTAAGGCTAATGGCTTGGGAGAATCTAAATCTAAGGACAGGAGAGTTAGGCTTGATAGTGCTGCAATGGCTGGGCCACCAAGTCAAAACCCTAAGGGGAGGAGGCTCATTCCGGTGTAGCTAAAGCTAGGCCTCATGCTCCTCCCTCTTTCCTTAGAACTCTTTGGCAAAACGGCT